>JBAIZL010000010.1:91631072-91693572 GCA_036971475.1 Prosapia bicincta | reverse complement strand
AAGGTTTTACAGCGACGCCTACAAAACGTATTAGATGGACCTTAACGTACAATAAACTACTGTCAATTAAATAGAGTCACTCTAGTTTGTGACTTCTTGTTTGCAGGATTGTCATTATGTAATAAGACTATGTAGAAGGGAAAGGTTTTACAGCGACGCCTACAAAACGTATTAGATGGACCTTAACGTACAATAAACTACTGTCAATTAAATAGAGTCACTCTAGTTTGTGACTTCTTGTTTGCAGGATTGTCATTATGTAATAAGACGATGTAGAAGGGAAAGGTTTTACAGCGACGCCTACAAAACGTATTAGATGGACCTTAACGTACAATAAACTACTGTCAATTAAATAGAGTCACTCTAGTTTGTGACTTCTTGTTTGCAGGATTGTCATTATGTAATAAGACGATGTAGAAGGGAAAGGTTTTACAGCGACGCCTACAAAACGTATTAGATGGACCTTAACGTACAATAAACTACTGTCAATTAAATAGAGTCACTCTAGTTTGTGACTTCTTGTTTGCAGGATTGTCATTATGTAATAAGACGATGTAGAAGGGAAAGGTTTTACAGCGACGCCTACAAAACGTATTAGATGGACCTTAACGTACAATAAACTACTGTCAATTAAATAGAGTCACTCTAGTTTGTGACTTCTTGTTTGCAGGATTGTCATTATGTAATAAGACGATGTAGAAGGGAAAGGTTTTACAGCGACGCCTACAAAACGTATTAGATGGACCTTAACGTACAATAAACTACTGTCAATTAAATAGAGTCACTCTAGTTTGTGACTTCTTGTTTGCAGGATTGTCATTATGTAATAAGACGATGTAGAAGGGAAAGGTTTTACAGCGACGCCTACAAAACGTATTAGATGGACCTTAACGTACAATAAACTACTGTCAATTAAATAGAGTCACTCTAGTTTGTGACTTCTTGTTTGCAGGATTGTCATTATGTAATAAGACGATGTAGAAGGGAAAGGTTTTACAGCGACGCCTACAAAACGTATTAGATGGACCTTAACGTACAATAAACTACTGTCAATTAAATAGAGTCACTCTAGTTTGTGACTTCTTGTTTGCAGGATTGTCATTATGTAATAAGACGATGTAGAAGGGAAAGGTTTTACAGCGACGCCTACAAAACGTATTAGATGGACCTTAACGTACAATAAACTACTGTCAATTAAATAGAGTCACTCTAGTTTGTGACTTCTTGTTTGCAGGATTGTCATTATGTAATAAGACGATGTAGAAGGGAAAGGTTTTACAGCGACGCCTACAAAACGTATTAGATGGACCTTAACGTACAATAAACTACTGTCAATTAAATAGAGTCACTCTAGTTTGTGACTTCTTGTTTGCAGGATTGTCATTATGTAATAAGACGATGTAGAAGGGAAAGGTTTTACAGCGACGCCTACAAAACGTATTAGATGGACCTTAACGTACAATAAACTACTGTCAATTAAATAGAGTCACTCTAGTTTGTGACTTCTTGTTTGCAGGATTGTCATTATGTAATAAGACGATGTAGAAGGGAAAGGTTTTACAGCGACGCCTACAAAACGTATTAGATGGACCTTAACGTACAATAAACTACTGTCAATTAAATAGAGTCACTCTAGTTTGTGACTTCTTGTTTGCAGGATTGTCATTATGTAATAAGACGATGTAGAAGGGAAAGGTTTTACAGCGACGCCTACAAAACGTATTAGATGGACCTTAACGTACAATAAACTACTGTCAATTAAATAGAGTCACTCTAGTTTGTGACTTCTTGTTTGCAGGATTGTCATTATGTAATAAGACGATGTAGAAGGGAAAGGTTTTACAGCGACGCCTACAAAACGTATTAGATGGACCTTAACGTACAATAAACTACTGTCAATTAAATAGAGTCACTCTAGTTTGTGACTTCTTGTTTGCAGGATTGTCATTATGTAATAAGACGATGTAGAAGGGAAAGGTTTTACAGCGACGCCTACAAAACGTATTAGATGGACCTTAACGTACAATAAACTACTGTCAATTAAATAGAGTCACTCTAGTTTGTGACTTCTTGTTTGCAGGATTGTCATTATGTAATAAGACGATGTAGAAGGGAAAGGTTTTACAGCGACGCCTACAAAACGTATTAGATGGACCTTAACGTACAATAAACTACTGTCAATTAAATAGAGTCACTCTAGTTTGTGACTTCTTGTTTGCAGGATTGTCATTATGTAATAAGACGATGTAGAAGGGAAAGGTTTTACAGCGACGCCTACAAAACGTATTAGATGGACCTTAACGTACAATAAACTACTGTCAATTAAATAGAGTCACTCTAGTTTGTGACTTCTTGTTTGCAGGATTGTCATTATGTAATAAGACGATGTAGAAGGGAAAGGTTTTACAGCGACGCCTACAAAACGTATTAGATGGACCTTAACGTACAATAAACTACTGTCAATTAAATAGAGTCACTCTAGTTTGTGACTTCTTGTTTGCAGGATTGTCATTATGTAATAAGACTATGTAGAAGGGAAAGGTTTTACAGCGACGCCTACAAAACGTATTAGATGGACCTTAACGTACAATAAACTACTGTCAATTAAATAGAGTCACTCTAGTTTGTGACTTCTTGTTTGCAGGATTGTCATTATGTAATAAGACGATGTAGAAGGGAAAGGTTTTACAGCGACGCCTACAAAACGTATTAGATGGACCTTAACGTACAATAAACTACTGTCAATTAAATAGAGTCACTCTAGTTTGTGACTTCTTGTTTGCAGGATTGTCATTATGTAATAAGACGATGTAGAAGGGAAAGGTTTTACAGCGACGCCTACAAAACGTATTAGATGGACCTTAACGTACAATAAACTACTGTCAATTAAATAGAGTCACTCTAGTTTGTGACATCTTGTTTGCAGGATTGTCATTATGTAATAAGACGATGTAGAAGGGAAAGGTTTTACAGCGACGCCTACAAAACGTATTAGATGGACCTTAACGTACAATAAAATACTGTCAATTAAATAGAGTCACTCTAGTTTGTGACTTCTTGTTTGCAGGATTGTCATTATGTAATAAGACGATGTAGAAGGGAAAGGTTTTACAGCGACGCCTACAAAACGTATTAGATGGACCTTAACGTACAATAAACTACTGTCAATTAAATAGAGTCACTCTAGTTTGTGACTTCTTGTTTGCAGGATTGTCATTATGTAATAAGACGATGTAGAAGGGAAAGGTTTTACAGCGACGCCTACAAAACGTATTAGATGGACCTTAACGTACAATAAACTACTGTCAATTAAATAGAGTCACTCTAGTTTGTGACTTCTTGTTTGCAGGATTGTCATTATGTAATAAGACGATGTAGAAGGGAAAGGTTTTACAGCGACGCCTACAAAACGTATTAGATGGACCTTAACGTACAATAAACTACTGTCAATTAAATAGAGTCACTCTAGTTTGTGACTTCTTGTTTGCAGGATTGTCATTATGTAATAAGACGATGTAGAAGGGAAAGGTTTTACAGCGACGCCTACAAAACGTATTAGATGGACCTTAACGTACAATAAACTACTGTCAATTAAATAGAGTCACTCTAGTTTGTAACTTCTTGTTTGCAGGATTGTCATTATGTAATAAGATGATGTAGAAGGGAAAGGTTTTACAGCGACGCCTACAAAACGTATTAGATGGACCTTAACGTACAATAAACTACTGTCAATTAAATAGAGTCACTCTAGTTTGTGACTTCTTGTTTGCAGGATTGTCATTATGTAATAAGACGATGATGAAGGGAAAGGTTTTACAGCGACGCCTACAAAACATAGTAGATGAACAATAAACGTACAATGAACCACTGTCAACTAAATAGAGTCACTCTAGTTTTTAACTTCTTGTTTGCAGGATTGTCATTATGTAATAAGACGATGATGAAAGGAAAGGTTTTACAGCGACGCCTACAAAACATAGTAGATGAACAATAAACGTACAATAAACCACTGTCAACTAAATAGAGTCACTCTAGTTTGTAACTCCTTGTTTGCTAGATTGTCATTATGTAATAAGACGATGATGAAGGGAAAGGTTTTACAGCGACGCCTACAAAACATAGTAGATGAACAATAAACGTACAATAAACCACTGTCAACTAAATAGAGTCACTCTAGTTTGTAACTCCTTGTTTGCTAGATTGTCATTATGTAATAAGACGATGATGAAGGGAAAGGTTTTACAGCGACGCCTACAAAACATAGTAGATGAACAATAAACGTACAATAAACCACTGTCAACTAAATACAGTCACTCTAGTTTGTGACTTCTTGTTTGCAGGATTGTCATTATGTAATAAGACGATGATGAAGGGAAAGGTTTTACAGCGACGCCTACAAAACATAGTAGATGAACAATAAACGTACAATAAACCTCTGTCAACTAAATAGAGTCGCTCTATTATGTAACTTCTCGTTTGCTAGATTGTCATTTTGTAATAAGACAATGAAGAAAGGAAAGGTTTTACAGCGACGCCTACAAAACATAGTAGATGAACAATAAACGTACAATAAACCACTGTCAACTAAATAGAGTCACTCTAGTTTGTAACTCCTTGTTTGCTAGATTGTCATTATGTAATAAGACGATGATGAAGGGAAAGGTTTCACAGCGACGCCTACAAAACATAGTAGATGAACAATAAACGTACAATTAACCACTGTCAACTAAATAGAGTCACTCTAGTTTGTGACTTCTTGTTTGCAGGATTGTCATTATGTAATAAGACGATGATGAAGGGAAAGGTTTTACAGCGACGCCTACAAAACGTATTAGATGGACATTAACGTACAATAAACTACTGTCAACCAAACAGAGTTACTCTAGTTTTTAACTTCTTGTTTGCAGGATTGTCATTTTGTAATAAGACGATGATGAAGGGAAAAGTTTTACAGCGACGTCTACAAAACCTATTACATGGATATAAACGTACAATAAACTACTGTCAACTAAATAGAGTCACTCTAGTTTGTGACTTCTTGTTTGCAGGATTGTCATTATGTAATAAGACGATGATGGAGGGATAGGTTTTACAGCGACGCCTACAAAACGTATTAGATGGACCTTAACGTACAATAAACTACTGTCAATTAAATAGAGTCACTCTAGTTTGTGACTTCTTGTTTGCAGGATTGTCATTATGTAATAAGACGATGTAGTAGGGAAAGGTTTTACAGCGACGCCTACAAAACGTATTAGATGGACCTTAACGTACAATAAACTACTGTCAATTAAATAGAGTCACTCTAGTTTGTAACTTCTTGTTTGCAGGATTGTCATTATGTAATAAGACGATGTAGAAGGGAAAGGTTTTACAGCGACGCCTACAAAACGTATTAGATGGACCTTAACGTACAATAAACTACTGTCAATTAAATAGAGTCACTCTAGTTTGTGACTTCTTGTTTGCAGGATTGTCATTATGTAATAAGACGATGTAGAAGGGAAAGGTTTTACAGCGACGCCTACAAAACGTATTAGATGGACCTTAACGTACAATAAACTACTGTCAATTAAATAGAGTCACTCTAGTTTGTGACTTCTTGTTTGCAGGATTGTCATTATGTAATAAGACGATGTAGTAGGGAAAGGTTTTACAGCGACGCCTACAAAACGTATTAGATGGACCTTAACGTACAATAAACTACTGTCAATTAAATAGAGTCACCCTAGTTTGTGACTTCTTGTTTGCAGGATTGTCATTATGTAATAAGACGATGTAGAAGGGAAAGGTTTTACAGCGACGCCTACAAAACGTATTAGATGGACCTTAACGTACAAACAACTACTGTTAATTAAATAGAGTCACTCTAGTTTGTGACTTCTTGTTTGCAGGATTGTCATTATGTAATAAGACGATGTAGAAGGGAAAGGTTTTACAGCGACGCCTACAAAACGTATTAGATGGACCTTAACGTACAATAAACTACTGTCAATTAAATAGAGTCACTCTAGTTTGTGACTTCTTGTTTGCAGGATTGTCATTATGTAATAAGACGATGTAGAAGGGAAAGGTTTTACAGCGACGCCTACAAAACGTATTAGATGGACCTTAACGTACAATAAACTACTGTCAATTAAATAGAGTCACTCTAGTTTGTGACTTCTTGTTTGCAGGATTGTCATTATGTAATAAGACGATGTAGAAGGGAAAGGTTTTACAGCGACGCCTACAAAACGTATTAGATGGACCTTAACGTACAATAAACTACTGTCAATTAAATAGAGTCACTCTAGTTTGTGACTTCTTGTTTGCAGGATTGTCATTATGTAATAAGGCGATGTAGAAGGGAAAGGTTTTACAGCGACGCCTACAAAACGTATTAGATGGACCTTAACGTACAATAAACTACCAGGATTGTCATTATGTAATAAGACGATGTAGAAGGGAAAGGTTTTACAGCGACGCCTACAAAACGTATTAGATGGACCTTAACGTACAATAAACTACTGTCAATTAAATAGAGTCACTCTAGTTTGTGACTTCTTGTTTGCAGGATTGTCATTATGTAATAGGACGATGTAGAAGGGAAAGGTTTTACAGCGACGTCTACAAAACGTATTAGATGGACCTTAACGTACAATAAACTACTGTCAATTAAATAGAGTCACTCTAGTTTGTGACTTCTTGTTTGCAGGATTGTCATTATGTAATAAGACGATGTAGAAGGGAAAGGTTTTACAGCGACGCCTACAAAACGTATTAGATGGACCTTAACGTACAATAAACTACTGTCAATTAAATAGAGTCACTCTAGTTTGTGACTTCTGGTTTGCAGGATTGTTATTATGTAATAAGATGATGTAGAAGGGAAAGGTTTTACAGCGACGCCTACAAAACGTATTAGATGGACCTTAACGTACAATAAACTACTGTCAATTAAATAGAGTCACTCTAGTTTGTGACTTCTTGTTTGCAGGATTGTCATTATGTAATAAGACGATTTAGAAGGGAAAGGTTTTACAGCGACGCCTACAAAACGTATTAGATGGACCTTAACGTACAATAAACTACTGTCAATTAAATAGAGTCACTCTAGTTTGTGACTTCTTGTTTGCAGGATTGTCATTATGTAATAAGACGATGTAGAAGGGAAAGGTTTTACAGCGACGCCTACAAAACGTATTAGATGGACCTTAACGTACAATAAACTACTGTCAAATAAATAGAGTCACTCTAGTTTGTGACTTCTTGTTTGCAGGATTGTCATTATGTAATAAGACGATGTAGAAGGGAAAGGTTTTACAGCGACGCCTACAAAACGTATTAGATGGACCTTAACGTACAATAAACTACTGTCAATTAAATAGAGTCACTATAGTTTGTGACTTCTTGTTTGCAGGATTGTCATTATGTAATAAGACGATGTAGAAGGGAAAGGTTTTACAGCGACGCCTACAAAACTTATTAGATGGACCTTAACGTACAATAAACTACTGTCAATTAAATAGAGTCACTCTAGTTTGTGACTTCTTGTTTGCAGGATTGTCATTATGTAATAAGACGATGTAGAAGGGAAAGGTTTTACAGCGACGCCTACAAAACGTATTAGATGGACCTTAACGTACAATAAACTACTGTCAATTAAATAGAGTCACTCTAGTTTGTGACTTCTTGTTTGCAGGATTGTCATTATGTAATAAGACGATGTAGAAGGGAAAGGTTTTACAGCGACGCCTACAAAACGTATTAGATGGACCTTAACGTACAATAAACTACTGTCAATTAAATAGAGTCACTCTAGTTTGTGACTTCTTGTTTGCAGGATTGTCATTATGTAATAAGACGATGTAGAAGGGAAAGGTTTTACAGCGACGCCTACAAAACGTATTAGATGGACCTTAACGTACAATAAACTACTGTCAATTAAATAGAGTCACTCTAGTTTGTGACTTCTTGTTTGCAGGATTGTCATTATGTAATAAGACGATGTAGAAGGGAAAGGTTTTACAGCGACGCCTACAAAACGTATTAGATGGACCTTAACGTACAATAAACTACTGTCAATTAAATAGAGTCACTCTAGTTTGTGACTTCTTGTTTGCAGGATTGTCATTATGTAATAAGACGATGTAGAAGGGAAAGGTTTTACAGCGACGCCTACAAAACGTATTAGATGGACCTTAACGTACAATAAACTACTGTCAATTAAATAGAGTCACTCTAGTTTGTGACTTCTTGTTTGCAGGATTGTCATTATGTAATAAGACGATGTAGAAGGGAAAGGTTTTACAGCGACGCCTACAAAACGTATTAGATGGACCTTAACGTACAATAAACTACTGTCAATTAAATAGAGTCACTCTAGTTTGTGACTTCTTGTTTGCAGGATTGTCATTATGTAATAAGACGATGTAGAAGGGAAAGGTTTTACAGCGACGCCTACAAAACGTATTAGATGGACCTTAACGTACAATAAACTACTGTCAATTAAATAGAGTCACTCTAGTTTGTGACTTCTTGTTTGCAGGATTGTCATTATGTAATAAGACGATGTAGAAGGGAAAGGTTTTACAGCGACGCCTACAAAACGTATTAGATGGACCTTAACGTACAATAAACTACTGTCAATTAAATAGAGTCACTCTAGTTTGTGACTTCTTGTTTGCAGGATTGTCATTATGTAATAAGACGATGTAGAAGGGAAAGGTTTTACAGCGACGCCTACAAAACGTATTAGATGGACCTTAACGTACAATAAACTACTGTCAATTAAATAGAGTCACTCTAGTTTGTGACTTCTTGTTTGCAGGATTGTCATTATGTAGTAAGACGATGTAGAAGGGAAAGGTTTTACAGCGACGCCTACAAAACGTATTAGATGGACCTTAACGTACAATAAACTACTGTCAATTAAATAGAGTCACTCTAGTTTGTGACTTCTTGTTTGCAGGATTGTCATTATGTAATAAGACGATGTAGAAGGGAAAGGTTTTACAGCGACGCCTACAAAACGTATTAGATGGACCTTAACGTACAATAAACTACTGTCAATTAAATAGTCACTCTAGTTTGTGACTTCTTGTTTGCAGGATTGTCATTATGTAATAAGACGATGTAGAAGGGAAAGGTTTTACAGCGACGCCTACAAAACGTATTAGATGGACCTTAACGTACAATAAACTACTGTCAATTAAATAGAGTCACTCTAGTTTGTGACTTCTTGTTTGCAGGATTGTCATTATGTATAAAGACAATGATGAAGGGAAAGATTTTACAGCGACGCCTACAAAACATAGTAGATGAACAATAAACGTACAATAAACCACTGTCAACTAAATAGAGTCACTCTAGTTTTTAACTTCTTGTTTGCAGGATTGTCATTATGTAATAAGACGATGATGAAAGGAAAGGTTTTACAGCGACGCCTACAAAACATAGTAGATGAACAATAAACGTATAATAAACCACTGTCAACTAAATAGAGTCACTCTAGTTTTTAACTTCTTGTTTGCAGGATTGTCATTATGTAATAAGACGATGATGAAAGGAAAGGTTTTACAGCGACGCCTACAAAACGTATTAGATGGACTTTAACGTACAATAAACTACTGTCAATTAAATAGAGTCACTCTAGTTTGTGACTTCTTGTTTGCAGGATTGTCATTATGTAATAAGACGATGATGAAGGGAAAGGTTTTACAGCGACGCCTACAAAACATAGTAGATGAACAATAAACGTACAATAAACCACTGTTAACTAAATAGAGTCACTCTAGTTTTTAACTTCTTGTTTGCAGGATTGTCATTATGTAATAAGACGATGATGAAAGGAAAGGTTTTACAGCGACGCCTACAAAACATAGTAGATGAACAATAAACGTACAATAAACCACTGTCAACTAAATAGAGTCACTCTAGTTTTTAACTTCTTGTTTGCAGGATTGTCATTATGTAATAAGACGATGATGAAAGGAAAGGTTTTACAGCGGCCTACAAAACATAGTAGATGAACAATAAACGTACAATAAACCACTGTCAACTAAATAGAGTCACTCTAGTTTTTAACTTCTTGTTTGCAGGATTGTCATTATGTAATAAGACGATGATGAAAGGAAAGGTTTTACAACGACGCCTACAAAACGTATTAGATGGACCTTAACGTACAATAAACCACTGTCAATTAAATAGAGTCACTCTAGTTTTTAACTTCTTGTTTGCAGGATTGTCATTATGTAATAAGACGATGATGAAAGGAAAGGTTTTACAGCGACGCCTACAAAACATAGTAGATGAACAATAAACGTACAATAAACCACTGTCAACTAAATAGAGTCACTCTAGTTTTTAACTTCTTGTTTGCAGGATTGTCATTATGTAATAAGACGATGTAGAAGGGAAAGGTTTTACAGCGACGCCTACAAAACGTATTAGATGGACCTTAACGTACAATAAACTACTGTCAATTAAATAGAGTCACTCTAGTTTGTGACTTCTTGTTTGCAGGATTGTCATTATGTAATAAAACGATGATGAAGGGAAAGGTTTTACAGCGACGCCTACAAAACATAGTAGATGAACAATAAACATACAATAAACCACTGTCAACTAAATAGAGTCACTCTAGTTTTTAACTTCTTGTTTGCAGGGTTGTCATTATGTAATAAGACGATGATGAAAGGAAAGGTTTTACAGCGACGCCTACAAAACATAGTAGATGAACAATAAACGTACAATAAACCACTGTCAACTAAATAGAGTCACTCTAGTTTTTAACTTCTTGTTTGCAGGATTGTCATTATGTAATAAGACGATGATGAAAGGAAAGGTTTTACAGCGACGCCTACAAAACATAGTAGATGAACAATAAACGTACAATAAACCACTGTCAACTAAATAGAGTCACTCTAGTTTGTGACTTCTTGTTTGCAGGATTGTCATTATGTAATAAGACGATGATGAAAGGAAAGGTTTTACAGCGACGCCTACAAAACATAGTAGATGAACAATAAACGTACAATAAACTACTGTTAACTAAAAAGAGTCACTCTAGTTTGTATCTTCTTGTCTGCTAGGTTGTCATTCTGTATTAAGACGATGATGAAGGGAAAGATTTTACAGCGACGCCTACAAAACGTATTAGATGGACATTAACGTACAATAAACCACTGTCAACTAAATAGAGTCACTCTAGTTTGTGACTTCTTGTTTGCAGGATTGTCATTATGTAATAAGACGATGATGAAAGGAAAGGTTTTACAGCGACGCCTACAAAACTTAGTAGATGAACAATAAACGTACAATAAACCACTGTCAACTAAATAGAGTCACTCTAGTTTGTAACTCCTTGTTTGCAGGATTGTCATTTTGTAATAAGACGATGATGAAGGGAAAAGTTTTACAGCGACGTCTACAAAACCTATTACATGGATATAAACGTACAATAAACTACTGTCAACTAAATAGAGTCACTCTAGTTTGTGACTTCTTGTTTGCAGGATTGTCATTATGTAATAAGACCATGATGAAGGGAAAGGTTTTACAGCGACGACTACAAAACCTATTACATGGATATAAACGTACAATAAACTACTGTCAACTAAATAGAGTCACTCTAGTTTGTGACTTCTTGTTTGCAGGATTGTCATTATGTAATAAGACGATGATGAAGGGAAAGGTTTTACAGCGGCCTACAAAACATAGTAGATGAACAATAAACGTACAATAAACCACTGTCAACTAAATAGAGTCACTCTAGTTTTTAACTTCTTGTTTGCAGGATTGTCATTATGTAATAAGACGATGATGAAAGGAAAGGTTTTACAACGACGCCTACAAAACGTATTAGATGGACCTTAACGTACAATAAACCACTGTCAACTAAATAGAGTCGCTCTAGTTTGTAAACTCTTGTTTGCTAGATTGTCATTTTGTAATAAGACGATGATGATGGGAAAGGATTTACAGCGACGCCTACAAAACGTATTAGATGGACCTTATCGTACAATAATCTACTGTCAAATAAATAGAGTCACTCTAGTTTGTAACTTCTTGTTTGCAGGGCTGTCATTATGTAATAAGACGATGATGATGGGAAAGGATTTACAGCGACGCCTACAAAACGTATTAGATGGATATAAACGCACATTAAACTACTGTCAACTAAATAGAATCGTTCTAGTTTGTAACTTCTGGTTTGCTAGATTGTCATTATGTAATAGGACGATGATGAAAAGAAAGGTTTTACAGCGACTCCTACAAAACGTATTAGATGGACGTTAACGTACAATAAACTACTGTCAACTAAATAGAGTCACTCTAGTTTTTAACTTCTTGTTTGCAGGATTGTCATTATGTAATAAGACGATGATGAAGGGAAAGGTTTTACAGCGACGCCTACAAAACGTATTAGATGGACCTTAACGTACAATAAACTACTGTCAACTAAATAGAGTCACTCTAGTTTGTGACTTCTTGTTTGCAGGATTGTCATTATGTAATAAGACGATGATGAAGGCAAAGGTTTTACAGCGGCGCCTACAAAACGTATTAGATGGACCTTAACGTACAATAAACTACTGTCAAAAAAATAGAGTCACTCTAGATTTTAACTTCTTGTTTGCAGGATTGTCATTATGTAATAAGACAATGATGAAAGGAAAGGTTTTACAGCGACGCCTACAAAACGTATTACATGGACATAAACGTACAATAAACTACTGTCAAATAAATAGAGTCACTCTAGATTTTAACTTCTTGTTTGCAGGATTGTCATTATGTAATAAGACGATGATGAAAGGAAAGGTTTTACAGCGACGCCTACAAAACGTATTAGATGGACCTTAACGTACAATAAACTACTGTCAAATAAATAGAGTCACTCTAGATTTTAACTTCTTGTTTGCAGGATTGTCATTATGTAATAAGACGATGATGAAAGGAAAGGTTTTACAGCGACGCCTGCAAAACATAGTCGATGGACAATAAACGTACATTAAACTACTGTCAACTAAATAGAGTCACTCTAGTTTGTGACTTCTTGTTTGCAGGATTGTCATTTTGTAATAAGACGATGATGAAGGCAAAGGTTTTACAGCGGCGCCTACAAAACGTATTAGATGGACCTTAACGTACAATAAACTACTGTCAACTAAATAGAGTCACTCTAGTTTGTAACTTCTTGTTTGCAGGATTGTCATTTTGTAATAAGACGATGATGAAGGGAAAGGTTTTACAGCGCCGCCTACAAAACGTATTAGATGGACCTTAACGTACAATAAACTACTGTCAACTAAATAGAGTCACTCTAGTTTGTGACTTCTTGTTTGCAGGATTGTCATTATGTAATAAGACGATGATGAAGGCAAAGGTTTTACAGCGGCGCCTACAAAACGTATTACATGGACATAAACGTACAATAAACTACTGTCAACTAAATAGAGTCGCTCTAGTTTGTATTTTCTTGTTTGATAGATTGTCATTTTGTATTAAGACGATGTAGAAGGGAAAGGTTTTACAGTGACGCCTACAAAACGTTAGAGATGGACATAAACGTACAATAAACTACTGTCAACTAAATAGAGTCGCTCTAGTTTGTAACTTCTTGTTTGATAGATTGTCATTTTGTAATAAGACGATGATAAAAGGAAAGGTTTTACAGCGACGCCTACAAAACGTATTACATGGACATAAACGTACAATAAACTACTGTCAACTAAATATAATCGCTCTAGTTTGTAACTTCTTGTTTCTAGATTGTCATTTTGTAATAAGACGATGATGAAGGGAAAGGTTTTACAACGACGCCTTCAAAACCTATTAGATGGACATAAACGTTTAATAAACTACTGTCAACTAAATATAATCGCTCTAGTTTGTAACTTCTTGTTTCTAGATTGTCATATTGTAATAAGACGATGATGAAGGGAAAGGTTTTACAGGGACGCCTACAAAACGTATTAGATGGATATACCGTACAAAAAACTACTGTACGAAATAGAGTCGCTCTAGTTTGTAGCTTCTAGAATGCTAGATTGTCATTTTGTAATAAGACAATGATGAAGGTGAAGCTTTTACAGTGACGCCTACAAAACGTATTAGATGGACATAAACGTACAAAAAACTACTGTCAACTAAATATAATCGCTCTATTTTGTAACTTCTTCTTTGATAGATTGTCATTTTGTAATAGGATGATTATGAATGGACAGTTTATACAGCAACGCCTACAAAACGTATTAGATTGACATAAACATACAATAGACTACTGTCAACTAAATAGAGTCGCTCTAGTTTGTAACTTCTTGTTTGCCTGATTGTCATTTTGTAATAAGACGATGATGAAGGGTAAGGTTTTACAACGATACCTACAAAACGTATTAGATGGACATAAACATACAATAGACTACTGTCAACTAAATATAATCGCTCTAGTTTGTAACTTCTTGTATCTAGATTGTCATTTTGTAATAAGACGATGATGAAGGGAAAGGTTTTACAGCGACGCCTACAAAACGTATTACATGGACATAAACGTACAATAAACTACTGTCAACTAATTAGAGTCGCTCTAGTTTGTATTTTCTTGTTTGATAGATTGTCATTTTGTATTAAGACAATGTAGAAGGGAAAGGTTTTACAGTGACGCCTACAAAACGTTAGAGATGGACATAAACGTACAATAACCTACTGTCAACTAAATTGAGTCACTCAAGGTTGTAACTTCTTATTTGCAGGATTGTCATTTTGTAATAAGACGATGTAGAAGGGAAAGGTTTTACAGCGACGCCTACAAAACGTTAGAGATGGACATAAACGTACAATAAACTACTGTCAGCTTAGCTTAACACAAAATAACCAGTGCATAGCCTCGCTAATGGTTAGCACATAGTATTCGATGCAGACCTTGACGATGGGTTATCACATATTATCTGATGTGTAGCTTGACTAGTGGTTAACACATAATATCCAATGCATAGCTTGACCAATGGTTAACACATAATATCCAATGCACAGCTTGACTATGAGTTAACACATCTTATCTGTGAGTAGGTTGATTACAAGCTAACACATAGTATCCATTGCATAGCTAATCTAGTGGTTAACACATAGTATCCGATGCAGGGCTTGACTATAGGTTATCACATATTATCCGACGTGTAGCTTGACTAGTGGTTAACACATCCATTGTATAGGCTGGCTAATGACCAACATATATTATCCGATGCATAGCTATGCTAGTGGTTAACTAATAGTTAGCTTGACTATGGGTTAACACATAATATCCGATGTGTAGCTTGACTAGGGGTTAACACATAATATCCGGTGCATTGCTTGAGTATGTTTTAACAAATAGTATCCAATGCATAGCTTGACTATAGGTTATCACATAGTATCCGATGAGAAGGTGAATACAAACTAATACATAGTAACCATTGCATAGCTAGCCTAATGGTTAACACATAGTAGCCCTACTGATCGTTAACACATAATATCCAATACATAGCTTGAGTATGGTTTAACAAACAGTATCCAAAGCATAGCTTGACTATGGGTTATCACAAAGTATCCGACGGGTAGGTTGATTACAAACTAACACATAATATTCATTGCATAGTTTGGCTAATGGTTATCACATAGTATCTGATAAATAACTAGGCTAATGGTTAACACATAGTAGCCGATGCATAGCCTGACTAGGGCAAACACATAGTATCCGAGGCATAGATTGACTAATGGTTAACACATGGTATCCAAAGCATAACTTGACTAGGGGTTAACAAATAATATCCAATACATACCTTGAGTATGGTTTAACAAACAGTATCCAAAGCATAGTTTGACTATAGGTTATCACAAAGTATCCGACGGGTAGGTTGATTACAAACTAACACATAATATTCATTGCATAGTTTGGCTAGTGGTTATCACATAGTATCTGATAAATAACTAGGCTAATGGTTAACACATAGTAGCCGATGCATAGCCTGACTAGGGCAAACACATAGTATCCGAGGCATAGATTGACTAATGGTTAACACATGGTATCCAAAGCATAACTTGACTAGGGGTTAACAAATAATATCCAATACATACCTTGAGTATGGTTTAACAAACAGTATCCAAAGCATAGCTTGACTATGGGTTATCACAAAGTATCCGACGGGTAGGTTGATTACAAACTAACACATAATATTCATTGCATAGTTTGGCTAGTGGTTATCACATAGTATCTGATGAATAGCTAGGCTAATGGTTAACACATAGTAGCCGATGCATAGCCTGACTAGGGCAAACACATAGTATCCGATGCATAGATTGACTAATGGATAACACAAGGTATCCAAAGCATAACTTGACTAGGGGTTAACAAATAATATCCGATGCATAGCTTGAATACAAGGTAACACATAATATCCGAAGCGTAGCTTAGCCAATGGTTAACACATAGTGTGTAACACACAGTAGCCGATGCATAGCCTGACTAGGGCTAGCACATAGTATCCGATACATAGATTGACTATGGGTTATCACATATTATCCACCGAGAGGCTTGAATACAAGTTAACACATAATATCCAATGCATAGTTTGGGTAATGTTCTACATATAGTTAGCCTACATTCTGTGTTATGTATGTAAACCCACATACTATGCTAAGCCGGTTACCCATCAGGTATTAGACACAGATCTACGGTAATGCAAGAGTAACCCTAAGTGTAACCCACACCCTGACAACAGATACCAGGCATGACCATAGCCTACATTGCCTGACAACAGATACCTAGCCTGACCATAGCCTACATAGCTAGACAACCGATACATAGCTAGACAATAGATACCTAGCCTGACAACAGATACCTAACCCTGAATCAAATACATAGCCTGACAACCGATACATAGCCTGACAACAGAGCTGGATCAAATGACCAACGTTTCAACTAAACAACATTACGCTAAGTTTAACCGACCAATATACACGACGTTCAAACGAACAACAATGACACCAAGTTCAAATAGGCTATGGCGGTTATGGCTGGTGAAGGCCAGATCATCGTTTTTCAGCTAATCAACGTTGAAAAACTTACGTTAATCAACCAACATCCACCACGCCCTTCCCCCACCACTTGCCACGCCCCTCGCGATAATCTTATCTAAGCCTCTCGTGATACCCGCAGCCATATACTACTCACTGGCAAAAGCCTTAGGCCTTAGACATAATTATAGCTACTAACGCATACCAAAATAGCTATGTAGAAACCGTCAAGGCCTTTATGATCTGAGCTTTACACATATTGTCTAGGTATGTTGTATCAGTTACAACATACTAAAAATACCTCCATCAAATCTTAGGTAAAGCTACCTTGGACTCAGCCCTTAGGTAAACTCACCCTAGAGTCAGGTCGTAGGTAAAGCCAGCCTGGAGTTGAACCTTAGGTAAAGCTACTTTGGAGTAGGACCTTAGGTAAATCCACCCTGGATAAAGGCCTTAGATAAAGCCACCCTGGAGAAAGGCCTTAGGTTAAACCATCCCGAAGTTAGGCCCTAGGTAAAGCTACCTTGGAGTCAGGCCCTATTTGAAGCCTCTTTGGAGCTAGACTTTAGGTAAAGCTACCTTAGGGTCAGCCCTTAGGTAAAGCACACCCGGAGTCAGGCCATAGGTAAAGCCAGCCAGAAGTAGGGCCTTAGGTAAAGTTATGCTTGAGGCCAGGTCTCAGGTAAGGCCTCTCTGGAATTAGACCTTAGGTAAAGCTACCTTGTAGTCAACCCACCATAGGTAAAGCCGAAATGGAATGGTAAAACAGCTACCAATCAATAACCTATCACAATAGTGTACATCCTGTATTAAGCCAATATGTATGTTACCCAACATACTGTGTTAAACCAATAAGCGTGTAAACCTACATTCCTCCTGAAATAAGACAAAATGCATGTTACCCTACATACTGTGTTAAGCCGATATGCACTTTACCCTACATAGGCCTACATACCGAGTTAAGCCAATATGCATGTACACCTAAATAGGCCTACATCCTCTATTAAGCCGATATGCACGTTGTCCTACAAAGGCCTACAAAATGTGTTAACCCGGTATGCATGTAAACCTACATGGGCCTACACCCTATATTAAGCCAAGATGCACTTTACCCTAGATACATCCTGTATTAAGTATATATGGATGTTAACCTACATAGTCCTACATATTGTGTTAAGTCAATATGCGTGTAAATCTCCACACATCCTGTATTAAGCCAATATGCATGATACGGTACATAGGCCGGCATATTGTGTTAAGTCAATATGTAGTGTTGTTATTACGTTTCATTACAGGTGTAGAAAAGTTCACACACAGAGTTCGACATATAAATGCTTGTTTAAAACCTTTACAGTAATATTGTTATTCACCCGACCGCGATAGCGCACTCTGATTAGCAAATGACGTCAATCAAAATGTCGGTCAAGATGGCGTCTAACAAAATGACGGACGGCATACGTAATATCGGTCAGTCATCTGTATAGGATGAACTATTGCCTGTATAGGTATGCCACCTATACTTGCCTTAACATTAGTCCATCTGCAGGACAATCACAGGCAAGGCCTTAGGGCAGTTACATACTTATGCCTATGACCATGATCAGACGTTATTCATGGGGTTCTCATTTCAAATAGGATTTATCTTTTATCCCCTAGGTGGAGTATCGTGTCTTCCCATCTACAGGGCATACTATGAGAAAGAGGAGGATCATCAGGGCCTCTAGCATGTCTAAGATAGCACTTCCATTATACTCTGGTACAGAAGAGGTCATCACGCCATCTGCCATGTACAGAGATATTGTGATGGGGTATGCATTGGTGTCTGTCTTTATTGAGCAATTGTCTTAGCTAATGCATTGCTCTAGATCGTTACGTAAATATTGTCTTGGGTCATGTGTCGTTGACCGTTTTTACGTAGCTATTGTGGTAGGGTATGTATTGGTAGCTGTCTTCACGGCGCTTTTGTGATAGGTTATGCAATTATATAGGCCTTTACGTAACTTTTGTCTTAGATCATGTATTGATATAGTATAACTATTGTGATATAGTATGGATTGATAGCCGTCTTTACGATGATATTGCCTAAGGTCTTGAATTGATACAGGGCTTTACGTAACTATTGTCTTAGATTATGAGTCGGTAAGAGTTTTGACATAGCTATTGTGGTAGAGTATAAATTAGTAGCTAGTTTTACAGAGATATTGTCTAAAGTCATGATTTGATGGAGGTGTTTACGTAACTATTGCGATAGAGTTTGTATTGGTAGCTGTCTTTACACATTTATAGTGATAGGTTATGCATTGGTAGCCGTCTTTATGGAGATATTGTGATAGATTATGGATTGGTAGCCGTCTTTGCGTAGCTATTGTGATTGTGTATGCAATAGTAGCTGCCTTTACGTAGCTATTGTTAAGGGCTGACTCCGAGGTAGCTTTACCTAAGGTCTGATTCCAGAGAGGCCTTACCTGAGACCTGGCATCAAGCATAACTTTACCTAAGGCCCTACTCCTGGCTGGCTTTACCTATGGCCTGACTCCGGGGTTGCTTTACCTAAGGGCTGACCCTAAGGTAGCTTTACCTAAAGTCTAGCTCCAAAGAGGCTTCAAATAGGGTCTGACTCCAAGATAGCTTTACATAGGGCCTGACTTCGGGATGGTTTTACCTAAGGCCTTTCTCCAGGGTGGCTTTATCTAAGGCCTTTCTCCAGGATGGATTTACCTGAGGCCCTACTTCAAAGTAGCTTTACCTAAGGTCCAACTCCAGGCTGGCTTTACCTACGACCTGACTCTAGGGTGAGTTTACCTAAGGGCTGACTCTAAGTTAGCTTTACCTCAGATTTGATGGAGGTATTTTTAGTATGTTGTAACTGATACAACATACCTAGACAATATGTGTAAAGCTCAGATCATAAAAGCCTTGACGGTTTCTACATAGCTATTTTGGTATACGTTAGTAGCTATAATTATGTCTAAGGCCTAAGGCTTTTGCCAGTGAGTAGTATATGGCTGCGGGTATCACGAGAGGCTTAGATAAGATTATCGCGAGGGGCGTGGCAAGTGGTGGGGGAAGGGCGTGGTGGAAAAGAGCGTGGTGGGGGAAGTGCGTGGTGGGGGAAACGCGTTTTGGGGAAAGGGCGTGGTGGGGAAGGGCGTGTTGAGGGGAGGGCGTGGTGGGGGAAGGGCGTGGTGAGGGGAGGGCGTGGTGGGGGGACGACGTGGTGGTGGGAAAGGGCGTGGTTTGGAAGGAGGGCAGTGCAGAGGGAGGGGAGTGAGGAGAAGGGCGTGGTGTGGTGGGGGGAACGAGTGGGAGAACTGTGGGGGAACGAGTGGGAGAACTGTGGGGGGAGCGAGTGGGAGAACTGCGTCATTCAAGATGGCTGGTGTGACGTTTGCAACAGATAATTGTATTGTTTTAAGATGACCTCTGTTTTTTCGTCACCTTTAAAAGCCATTAACCTATTTTTCAAGATAATCAACACTGTTTCAAAATGGCTGCTATGTATATTATGACGTGTAACATCGATTATAACGCTTAAGTGTGTCTCTTTCAAAATCTAAATTTCAAAATGGCTGAAACTGATTTTTCACATGTGTGTCAGTTCTTTGCGTGATGCGCTGGGGTAACAATATATTAACATTGGATACAATGCTATTTACTAATATGTTATGTACGTTGGTAACTTTTGTGACTGTTTTAATTGTGAAAAACTATGCAATAAAAGATCTGTTTGATTTGAATACATGTTCAGATGAAAGTGAAATAGTAAAACGATGTAAAGAAGAAAATCTTTTGTTTTAAATTATTTAAACGAGTTTGGCTATTTGAATATATCTAATAGCACTGATATTTCAAATATAAATTTGACATTAGTATCAGACGCAATTTTATTATTTCAAGAGTATTACAATTTAACGATAAGTGGTAAAATAACTAATGAAAATTTACAATTTATGCGAATACCTAGATGTGGTCTTAAAGACACAATTTATCCCTTTCGGTTATCTTCTGAAAAGTGGCATAAGAAAGTATTAAAATGGTATTTTGTTGTAGCAACGCGTCAGGTAAAAGAATTAGCGAAACAAGCGTTTACAATTTGGGAAAAGCATACAGATTTGGTTTTTGTAAATGACAGATCGAACGCTGATATAATAATTTCCTATAAAAAGGTAAAATCAAAGATCATCGATTTTTTGTACAAATACATTTGACGGTGAAGGTGGTGTTTTGGCACATGCATTTCATCCCAATGTTAATCAAAGCACACGTGAAATACACATTGACAGTGATGAATTATGGTGTTTAGAAAGAGACATTTTAAAATGTGATCAAGGTAAAATTTTTTTAATTAGTGTCTTAATTCATGAAATAGGTCATACTCTGGGTATAAGCCACTCAAACGATCCGACTTCAGTAATGTATCCATATTATCAGAATATGAATGATGAACTGTCAGCGGACGACATTTTAGCAATACAAACCTTATATGGACCTAAAGACACCATATCAACAACAGCAAGACCTTCAAAATCTGCTACAGAACGTGTAAAACAAGATAAAGAAGATAATATACCGAATTTGTGTGATTTGAAGAATTTAAAAACTTTTCTAGTTATCAATCATCAGTTATATATTTTTTATGAAAAATGGTTTTGGTCGGTCAATTTACAAGATAAGACAGTTATTAACAAAGCACAACTAATTGTAGACTGGTTAATTTTTTTACCAGAAAATTTTACAAAATTTGATTTTATTTATCAGAGACCAACTGAGCAAATTGTCTTTTTTGCCGATCAATATATTTTTATGTTAGATTTTCCGTCTTTAAAACTTGTTAGTGGTTATCCAAAACATATTTAAATTTTAGGAGGTAGATCTTCAATGATTATAAATGGGGTCATAAACAGTTATAAAGGAAATACATTTATTTTCTTTAATACAAACTATTATATGCTATTAGATGAATGTAATTTTCAAATTAAGAGTTATGGGTTAATTTCTGATACATTTTCATTCTTACCTGGTAATATGGAGTCCGTTTTTAGATTTACAGATGGATTATTATATTTTTTCAAGAATAACACTATTTTAGGCTACAGTGAATTTTTAAACACAGTAGTTAAAGCACAGGTAAATGAGTTAGATGTTTTTGGCGTTGAATGTAGTAAATACTCTAACAATGCTAATATTTTAAACAAGTTAAAAAGTTTAGTATTAAAATTAAAATAATAATTACTTTAAGTTAAATTGAATACAAAAATACAAATCGGCAATTACTATCGTAGACGCTAAAATGTTTAGAATATTGCGCTTGTTGAATGCTCTTGGTGTAATCTCAATAAGGTCAGTCGATACCTCAATAAGGTCAGCCGATAAAAGTTTAAATCGGTCTTTGATTAGTATACAACACGCATTATTATGCCCTTGGTGTAACCTTAATATGGAAAACAATACAACACGTGCTGATTGTTTGTCTTCTACGTGATCCCGATAAGGATAGCCATGCGCCTAACAAACAATCCAGCGCATGTTGAATTTTTTATGCTGTATGTGGCCTCAATAAGAACGTCAAGTGCTTAACAAATAACCTTTCACTTTTAGCTTTGATTATACTGCGCGCGCATGTGCAGATTACAGTTCTTTTTATAAACGTTTCTATTCACTATTCTCTCTACATCGCAGTTGAATACATCTCTGTGTTAAGACTTTGCGTTTATTTCTTTTGATAGAAGGACAGAATTTACAGGTAAATTTTATTTATTAATTAGAATTCTTGCTATTTACGATAAACATACATATATATAATTTTTAATATAGTTTTTATTATTTTCAGTTATGGAATTGGGATTTGTAAAATTAACTGAAAATGCATATGCACCCGAAAAAGGGCAGTGAATTATCTGCAGGTTTTGATTTAAAAAGTGCTTATGAATATGTTGTTCCTAAATTTGGTAAATGTTTAGTGAAAACAGATTTAGCAATTTCTTTACCTAATAATACATATGGTCGTATTGCCCCCAGATCGGGGTTAGCTTTAAATTATTTCATTCATGTAGGGGCAGGTGTGATTGATAAGGATTATACAGGGAATGTAAAGGTGTTGTTACTTAATTTTTCAAATAATGATTTTTTTGTTAGAAAGGGCGATAAAATTGCTCAGTTGATTTGTGAGGTTTGTGCTTATCCAAAATTAGTAGAAATTGTTCACTTAGAAGAAACAAAGAGGGGAAAATCAGGGTTTGGATCTAGTGGTAGAAAATAAATGTAAATTGTTTTAAGTATATTATTATTGTTGTTTTTGTATTTTATAGTTATGTCACAACAAAATCAAGCAGAAAATCAATTATTCAAAACTGAAGGCATAATGGAGAATAACGAACCAGGACCTAGTATGGTCTTTAATAGTAGTAGTAAAGTAAATAATAAAAAACCATTATTTGATGTATTATCAACATTGGTTGATGCTGGATTGACAACAGCCAACAAATGGTTGTTGTGTGCAAACACATTACATAACTCTGTGCAAGATAGTGAAATGTTACAATTATTTTGTGAAATAAAAACGTTTTATGTAGCAGCTAAATCATATTTCATTAGCAATTTAGTCTCACAGAAAAATCTTGATAAATATTTAGATAAAGAATTAACATATGATGAGTGTCTTACAATTTTTGGGAGAAAAGAATTAATTCAAAGTACAAGTACTTTTTCAATTGAAACTTTGAAAAAAGCAATGACTTTTATAAATCCTGTAATGAATAAAATTCAAAGAAAACGAATACATAGTTCTAATGAAATTGTAAATAATTCATCAACATCATCTGATAATGATGATGATTTGTTTACGATAAACATACATATATATAATTTCTAATATAGTTTTTAAAATTGCCCAGTTGATTTCTGTGGTTTGTGCTTATCCAAAATTAGTAGAAATTGTTAACTTAGAAGAATCAGGGTTTGAATCTAGTGATAGGAAATAAATGTAAATTGTTTCAAGTCTATTATTATTATTGTTGTTTTTGTATTTTGTAGTTATGTCACAACAAAATCAAGCAGAAAATCAATTATTCAAAACTGAAAGCATAATGGAGAATAACGAACCAGGACCTAGTATGGTCTTTAACAGTAGTAGTAAAGCTAATATTAAAAAACCAATTTTTGATGTATTATCAACATTGGTTGATGCTGGATTGACAACAGCCAACAAATGGTTGTTGTGTGCAAACACATTACATAACTCTGTGCAAGATAGTGAAATGTTACAATTAAAAAATAAAGACTCACTCTTATCAGATCATTTAAAAGCATGTGAAAATACAAAAGCAGTAAAAGTGTAAATGCCTACAGAAGGAAATAATATTTTGAAATTCAAAAATTTCCATTATAAATTTAGAGTACCTTTCACCGTGTACGCAGATTTTGAATGTTTGTTGAAGCCAATAAATGAGCAGATTAGTAACCGTGTAATACTTAATGATATTCACGAGCCAATGTCATTTGGTGTATATTTAGTTCTTGATGAAGATCCAGACATTTTAGAAAAATTGCCCACAGATCCATACATATATCAGGGTATAGATGCAGTCAAAAAATTCATGTCATATCTCATATCACTTGCAAATATTATTGGTGAAATTTATAAAATAAATATTCCAATGAGGAAATTAAATAAAGATGAAAAACATAAATTTAAAACAACTACTAAATGTGAGCCTTGTAACGATGAATGTACTATGACTAAGCCAGCAGTAAGAGACTATTGTCACATTACTGGTAAATTTAGGTCTGTTTTATGTAATAATTGTAATTTATTACGACAAAATCAAAACGTTTTACCTATATTTATTTATGGGAGTTCAAATTATGATACCCATTTTATTGTACGACAATTAGGTTGTGACTCAAACGAAATTTATGTAATACCAAACACTAATGAAAAATATATAACATTTTCAAAAAACACAACTAATGGCATTGCATTACGATTTATAGACACCTATAAATTTATGAGTACAAGTCTTAGTAAATTAGCAAATATTTTGCCTAAAGGCAACTTTAAACATACATATAAACATTTTTCTGTAAATGATTTACCGTTTATAACAAAAACGTTGTTTATCCTTATAATTATACAGATTGTTGGGAGAAATTAAAAGATACTGAGTTGCCAACAATAAATGATTTTTATAACAATCTAGAATCTAGTCATATCACAGATGCTGAATACAAATATGCGCAAGATGTGTGGAATCATTTTGAATGTAGAAATTTAGGGGAATATAGCAATCTCTACCTTAAAATAGATGTATTATTGTTAAGTGATATTTTTGAAAATTTTAGAGACTTGTCTATATCCAATTATGGATTGGACAGTGCTTATTATTTTACACTTCCTGGTTTGACATTTGATGCTATGTTAAAATTTACAAAAATTGAATTAGAATTTTTTGACGAATATGATAAATATCTATTCATAGAAAATGGTATCAGAGGTGGAATAACTGCATGAGTAACGAGACATACAGAAGCTAATAATTATCTATTGGAAGATGAATGTGATATAGACAAACCTTCCTCTTGTTTAGCTTATATCGATGCTACAAATTTATATGGGTGGAGCATGACCAGATTCATGCCTTATGATTCGTTTAAATGGATGTCAGTTAAAAAAATAAAGGCTTTTGATGTTCTGTCTATAGAGGATGATTCTCCCATAGGTTATATTTTAGAAGTTGATATTATGTATCCACAAAATTTGCATAATTGTGATAATGAGTTGCCATTTTTACCACAAAACAAATGTCCGCCAGGAAGTAAATAACCAAAATTGTTAACTACTTTAGAAGATAAACAAAATTACGTTTGTCATTAGGTTAATTTAAAACAAGCAATGCGACATGGTTTAGTACTTACAAAAATTCATAGAATTATGCAATTCAGACAAAGTGCTTGGTTATCGCCATATGTTTTATTTACCACGAAAAAGAGACAAAATGCTAAAAATGAATTTGAAAAAGATTTTTATAAATTTGTAATTAATGCCATGTTTGGTAAAACTATTGAAAATATAAGGAAAAGAAAAAATTTGAAACTTGTTAGTTCAGAAAAAAAATTAAATTATTTAATTGGAAAACCTACCTTCTTAAATCGAATAATTTATGATGAATCTTTGTGTGCAATTGAATCAGAAAAAGAATCCATCTATTTTAACAAACCAATATATATAGGGTGTACCGTTTTGGAAATAAGTAAAACACGTATGTATGAAATGCATTATGATGTTATGAAAGAATTGTATAACTCTAAAATTCAGCTTCATTATATGGATACAGTTTATTTTATAAAATTTCTACTGAACATTTTTATAAAGTATTAGGGAAAATCAAGAGGTGAGAAGACATTTTGATATGTCAGAACTTCCTCACACTCATATAGGTTATTTTACAGATAATGCAAAAACATGAGGTTGTTTAAAGACGAATGCAAAGGTGTTGGGATGTCACAATTTGTTGGACTAAGAGCTAAATTATATACTTTCAAAACTGTGAATAGTATTGAAAAAAAAGCTAAAGGCATAACAAAAGCAGCATTTAGAAATATAAATTTTGATGATTATAAAATATGCTTAAATGTTTTTACTAAAACCAGAAGTGATATTAAATCATTCAAATCAGAAGTATAACTCTCATCGTTATCATTGGCTTCATAATTCTTTTTTCTCTTTTTTAATTTTTCTTCTTGTTGCTTTTGTTTTTTCTCTTCTTGCTGCTTTTTTTTAATGTATAGTGGCCAACAATGTTTTCTCATTCAACTCTCGCCAACTTTGTATAGGCTTATAATTTAAATTTTCGCTATATTCTTTTATCGGTTGAAATTTTTCAGTATATTTTTTATCGGTTTTATCAACGGTTCCATTATGGGTTTTATATTTTTCTCTATATGATCTTCTATATCCATAATACCTCGTTTTAGTGCACGATGTTTTTCCTTAATCCGTTTTCTTAAATCTTTTATTTCTAAAACAATTGTTTCACGTTCGCCAAGTGAACTAGACAAAGACATGATTACTACTGACTCTATAATGTTATAAATTCATCAAACATTATACGATATCGTCCTTTATTTAAACGTCTCTCTTTATTCAATACTAGAAAAGAATTTTGGTTTTTAGACCAGGCCATCGAACACATTTCTTTAAAAGTTTCAAATTTCATATCTGTGTTGACATGATCATTATACACATGACGTAAATTTAATTCATCTTGTCTGAATATAACCACTAAATTAGCATTATTACGTATCAATTGTTTTGGTATTCGACTATATGTTTGACATAAATAAAATGTATCAATGTCATGGTGTCTACCCATTGCGAAATAGTTTCGAATATTATATTGACGTTCACACATCACATCATCGAATATCATGAGTGATTTTGATTTAATCTCATTAGGCTGAGGCACGTCGTCATTTTCAGTAAAAATAAAGTAACCAACATCAGGTATTTTGGAAAACACTCGACTTAAAAACTTATATTTGGATGAATTAATTGACTTTGATAAAATATAAATATTTTCAAGAAAAAGTGCTCGTGAATGAAATATTACACAATATCAAGAGCACAGTGGTACAATATATTACAATAAAAATATTGAAAAGAACCCCAATACCACAAAAATAATCAAAAATAACAAATAAGACAAGTTACTTAAGATTAAACCCTTATGTACATTTCGATGACCATGTCATCATCATCTGAGGGTCTTGTTGCAAAACACAATCTAGCACACAAGAAGTTACAAACTAGAATGATGAATTTGTTATTTTTGATTATTTTTGTGGTATTGGGGTTCTTTTCAATATTTTTATTGTAATGAAATATTAAATTAAACATGAGATGGTTTTTCCACAGTTCGATGGTCCTACAATAAGACATCTGATGGAATTCGGTAATAGCGGACCATGGCGATCCATATTATCATATTCATTATCATTTGAGAAATATGTATCGAAATTCATAATAAGCATTTTTTGGCTTTGTTTTATTACCTTCATAATAAATCTTTTTTATTTATCCAGGTATCTCTAGTACTGTCCATATCCAACCAATGTACTAACAATTTATTTCCTTTTCGATGCACAATCTTATCGATAAGAAATAAGTTGCTAAATTTAGTTTTACTCAATTCCTCTTGATAGAATTCCCCTTTAATCTCAACTCCAGAATCGTCCTTTAGTTTATAGGTCACTGGAACTGTTGGTTCTATTTTCCAAATTGTATATATTTCGTTACTCCAAGCTGGTAAATAACTTTTTGTCAACGGTTTTTGATACCTACTTATTCTAACTTTATCACCCACAATAAATCTGTTTCGCACAAGTTGTTTTTTCTTCTGTCTATTTTGAACTATACGTCTCAACACTAAATGTTCATTATTTTTATTAACATCAATTGGGCGTATACCGATAGTCCTATGTTTAGTGTTATTATATTCAGTAACTATATCGCTTAATAAATTTAACCATTTATAATTTCCCTGGGCACTGAAAGCCCTCGACATTTTGGCTTTTAACGTTCTATTTAGTTTTTTAACTATAGAGACTTTTTTATCAGAATATGTAGAATAATGATTTATGTTATATTTGCCTTATAAAGATTTAATCCTCGAAATAAAAAATTCAGTTCCTTTATCGGTTTGCAAATGACGCATAGAATATCTTCCTAAACTTGGTTGTAATGTCTTTTCAATTTCAATTGCATTTTTAGATTTCATTGGTACAGCTATTGCATATTTACTAAAACAGTTTATTAAAACCAGTATATATTTATAACCTTTATTGACTTTGGCAAATGATAACATTTCCACTAGGTCAGCCTGATAGAGATCGTCTAAACCTTTAACTTCAACATGGCGGGTCGGAAATTTCCTACGAACTTGTTTATGCAACTCACTGGCAATCCCCACTCTCAACAATGACGTCAACTTTGATGCCATATCGTTCAACACTTTTGCTTTGAACGTTGTCAAATATAAAATGATTAAAATGTGTTGTGTAAAACTATGTTTTACAGAGAAATACTTCAAGTTAATAAATAGCTTATATTGTTATCATCGATTATAAAGAGGTAAAATAAATTCACTAAAAAAAACATTTTCATACATTTATTTTTACAAAACAGTTTATGTTAGTTAACATTTATATACTTTTTAAAACTAATACCAATAACTAAATCAAGACAATAATGTTTTACAATAAACACAATCTTTCTTTTTGAGATTATATGAAACATTTGATTTGATACCATTAAAACAAAAAGCAGATTCAACTTGTTCTTTATGTTTTTCACAAGGTAAATTGTTTAAAATATCTGGATCACATTTCAAATGATTGGGTAATCTATTAAATATATGCTCGATATTTTCAAAATGATTATTAAGAAAATGTTTTGGCAAATAATGAACTAAACAATCTTGTATATTATGATAACCTTTATCATATACTTCTTTTATTGCTAAATCTACTGCATTTAATCTGTCTAAAACTAGTTTTTCATAATTTAACCATTGTTTTAAAACACAAACATTAACATAAGCACAATTACATTGTGAATGATTGAATTTACATTCTTTTATAAAATTATTCCAAAAGAGATTTTTCAATACATTCAAATTAGGGCAATACAAATAATCTAAATTAACTATTTTAACATTAAAATCTGATAATTATTTTGAAATAAATTTTTGTTTTTCAGTTCCTTTAACAAATATCGTACCACTAAGTGCCATACCTCGAAACACATCCTTCAGTTGGTTGTAAGGTTTCAATCTACTTTCCCAAGGTAAACCATGACATTGATTTTCTAACCACAATACTTGCTTTTGTAAATCTTTTGGAAGGTGATGAAAACTATATGGTGGTTGAAATAGAAGTAACTCGTAAATGTTGTCATCATTTTTTGAAATTAGAGCCAATTCTTTAACAATAAACTCATTGTCTTTGTTTTTAAAACCTTAAAAGTCTAAAATAAATTCCATTTTGTTTTTAAAAAAAATCAGCAAACAAAGGCCAATCGTCACATTCCAAACACACTCGCGCTTTTCTTAATGATTCTTCAAAAAGGACGCATACACAAGTGTCTGGCCCATCACCAACAAATGCTACTACAGACCATAAACAGCCTTTATAATGTCCACTCGTTATATCTAAATCCGATAAATTATAATTCTGCATATAAGATTTAGCAACTGCTATATGATAATGAGTTTCAGTTTTACCACACGAACACAGTTTAACATGTGCTAGCAAAGCATCCAATTTACCTTGTGCCGTTGTCATGTTGTTTAACAAACAAAACTCTAGATACAAATTGATTTGTACTTATTATGCAATTTCTAATTGATAAGTAAGGCTATATGTTATGGTATTTATTAGTGGCTAACTTAAAACTAATATTAATTGATTATACTATATTCAACGTAACTCTAATATTATTTGATTAAACAATTTTATTTTTGTCTTATAATTATTTGAAAAAATAATATTAATATTTTTATATCATAAATATAATAATAATAATAATAATACAACGCATTCATATGGCTAACTTAAAATTATTATTAATTGATTATACTATATTCAACTTAACTCTAATATTATTTGATTAAATTTTTTTTCTTATAATTAATTGAAAAATAATATTAATATTTTTATGTCATAAATATAATAATAATAATAATAATACAACGCATTAATAATATGAAATTCTAACGTTACCCAATCCCGAATACGTATTTTGTATACCCATTCGTTCTTGTCTATGTGTCAACTTTATATCATAATGCGCCATATTTTTATTAAAATGTTCCGCATCTAATATATAGGATATTACATGCTCATCTAATTCAATATTGTTATCGTCCCAAGACCTGTTTGTGGGTGCTAGGTTAAAGGACTGATTAAAATATTCATCAAATTTACAAACTTTTTTAAAAAATAATTGATATGTTTCTATAACAGTATCTTTAGCATATTCTATATCCACAAACATATTATCAGGATAATAGTATAGAATATGATTAAATGAATACATGTAATAGAAATGATTTTTCGATATATTTTTTATGAACGACCTTACCTTATTTAATAATTTCATATTATAATGGTGATGTTGTAAGTCGTTCATTTTGAAAATTTTTGAATATTCTATCCTTAACTCATATTCAACCAACATGAGAATGGATTTCACTACATATTCCCAATGTTCTAAAAATATTTTTTTAAGTATCCCCCTTCCCTTAATTTGGAATTTATATGATTATAATAATAATAAAAATTTTCTATCGTAACAGTTTTTTTATAATTAATATATCTTTTCTGAAATTTATATATTTATGACAAAACGAACATCTATCAAATATTTCGCATTTTTTCAATTTATAAAATCCAGTTAAAATTTTTTTAAACACATCTAAATCTTTACATTCACCGGATCTTATAAACTGAAATATTACATGTATTTGATTTATGTTCTTAAAAGAATTATTAAATATAACTAGGAAACAAAATAATGAATATCTTAATATTACCAAAAATAAATCAAAAAATATAAAACTACTATAAACTATATCCATTCTACATCTACGCAAAACAAAATTGTTACAACTACCTAAATAGCTTAAATAAACACGAGGCACAAAGTATCTTTAAGAAATAATAATATTTGTATTGCATGTTACTTTTATACAATTATCAAAGCATTTGATATATGCAAAGGCGTGTCACGGACATACGTGTTCATACTTATAAAAAGCATTTCTTGGGTCACATGCGCTGTACAATAATTAGGCAATTGACATTGAAACAAATATCTACACAGGATATTGCAAGGCAATTTACATTTAAAATAAAAAAACAGCTCTCTAAAAACGGTGGTGAACTTAAAAAATATTATCTCTAGAAACCGCTACTAATCAAAAGTTTGAACATGCGCATGCAGTATGCTAATCAAGGCTGAAAGTGAAAGGTTGTTTTGTTGATTAACTTGAAAAATAGGTTAATCTCTTGTAAACGTGACGAAAAAAACAGAGGTCATCTTAAAACAATACAATTATCTGTTGCAAACGTCACACCAGCCATCTTGAATGACGCAGTTCTCCCACTCGTTCCCCCCACAGTTCTCCCACTCGTTCCCCAACCACACCACGCCCTTCTCCTCATCCTCCTCACTTCACTCCCTCCGCACTCCCCTCCTTCCAAACCACGCCCTTCCCCCCCCAACACGACCTTCCCCCACCACTGGCCACGCCCCTCGCCAATTTCTTATCTAAGACACGCCCCTTGTGATACCCGCAACCCTATACTACTCCAGTGCCTTCACTAACCATACCCGGCATAGCCCGTTTGACCTCGGTGTAGATGTTGGTTGATTAGCGTAAGTTTTTCAACGTTGATTAGCTGAAAAACGTTGATCTGGCCTTCACCCGCCATAACTGCCATAGCCTATTTGAACTTGGTGTCATTGTTGTTCGTTTGAACTTCGTGTATATTGGTCGGTTAAACTTAGCGTAATGTTGTTTAGTTGAAACGTTGGTCATTTGATCTAGCTCTGTTGTCAGGCTATGTATCGGTTGTCAGGCTATGTATTTGATTCAGGGTTAGGTATCTGTTGTCAGGCTAGGTATCTATTGTCTAGCTATGTATCGGTTGTCTAGCTATGTAGGCTATGGTCAGGCTAGGTATCTGTTGTCAGGCAATGTAGGCTATGGTCATGCCAGGTATCTGTTGTCAGGGTGTGGGTTACACTTAGGGTTACTCTTGCATTACCGTAGATCTGTGTCTAATACCTGATGGGTAACCGGCTTAACATAGTATGTGGGTTTACATACGTAACACAGAATGTAGGCTAACTATATGTTGAACATTAGCCAAGCTATGCATTGGATATTATGTGTTAACTTGTATTCAAGCCTCTCGGTGGATAATATGTGATAACCCATAGTCAATCTATGTATCGGATACTATGTGCTAGCCCTAGTCAGGCTATGCATCGGCTACTGTGTGTTACACATTAGAATAACTATGCATCAGATACTATGTGTTAACCATTAGCTAAGCTACGCTTCGGATATTATGTGTTACCTTGTATTCAAGCCTCTCGGTGGATACTATGTGATAACCCATAGTCAATCTATGTATCGGATACTATGTGCTATCCCTAGTCAGGCTATGCATCGGCTACTGTGTGTTACTCATTAGAATAACTATGCATCAGATACTATGTGTTAACCATTAGCTAAGCTACGCTTCGGATATTATGTGTTACCTTGTATTCAAGCTATGCATCGGATATTATTTGTTAACCCCTAGTCAAGTTATGCTTTGGATACCTTGTGTTATCCATTAGTCAATCTATGTCTCGGATACTATGTGTTTGCCCTAGTCAGGCTATGCATCGGCTACTATGTGTTAACCATTAGCCTAGTTATTTATCAGATACTATGTGATAACCATTAGCCAAACTATGCAATGAATATTATGTGTTAGTTTGTAATCAACCTACCCGTCGGATACTTTGTGATAACCCATAGTCAAGCTATGCTTTGGATACTGTTTGTTAAACCATACTCAAGCTATGTATTGGATATTATTTGTTAACCCCTAGTCAAGTTATGCTTTGGATACCATGTGTTAACCATTAGTCAATCTATGCCTCGGATACTATGTGTTTTCCCTAGTCAGGCTATGCATCGGCTACTATGTGTTAACCATTAGCCTAGTTATTTATCAGATACTATGTGATAACCATTAGCCAAACTATGCAATGAATAATATGTGTTAGTTTGTAATCAACCTACCCGTCGGATACTTTGTGATAACCCATATTCAAGCTATGCATTGGATACTATTTGTTAAAACATACTCAAGCAATGCATCGGATATTATGTGTTAACCTCTAGTCAAGCTACACATAGGATATTACGTGTTAACCCATAGTTAACCACTAGCATAGCTATGCATCGGCTAATATATGTTGGTCATTAGCCAGCCTTTGCAATGGATGTGTTAACCACTAGTCAAGCTACACGTCGGATAATATGTGATAACCTATAGTCAAGCCCTGCATCGGATACTATGTGTTAACCATTAGCCTAGCTATGCAATGGATACTATGTGTTAGTTTGTAATCAACCTACTCATCGGATACGATGTGTTAACCCATAGTCAACCTGTGCATTGGATATTATGTGTTAACCATTGGTCAAGCTATGCATTGGATAGTATGTGTTAACCACTAGTCAAGCTACACATCGGATAATATGTGATAACCCATCGTCAAGCTCTGCATCGGATACCATTAGCGAGGCTATGCACTGGATATTATGTGTTAGGCCATAGTCAGGGTACTAATCGGATACTATATGTTAACCCATCGTCAAGCTATGCATCGGAAACTATATATTAATGATTAGCCAAGCTATGTATCGAGTATTATGTGATATTTTGTAGGTAAGCTACTCATCTGATATTATGTGTTAATGATTAGCCTGGCAATGCATCGGATACTATATGCTAACTTGTAGTCGTCGGATACTGCGTGATATACATTAGCTAAACTCTGCGTTGGATATAATGTGTTATATTATAATTTGTACGCCCTTGTCGGCTTGGCATAATATGTATGCAGGCCTTCACACATATTTGTTTAACACATTATGTATTCTAATATGTATGTAGGCTTAACATATTATATAGGCCAATGTGGGATATTGGCTTAATACAGGATATATATATAGGTTAACCTGCATATTTGTTTAACACAGTATATGAGGGTATTTAGAGTATATTGCATGCTGGCTTAACATAGTATATAAGCATATATAGGTTAACATGAATGTTGGCTTAACACTGTATGTATATAGGTTGCGTGAATTTTTTTAAAATTTATATTGTAATATTTATTGACCGTCACCTATGTGGGCGTGATAGGTTATGCATTGGTAGCTATACCATATAGTACTTCCCATATGAACTATACGGCTGCTTGCCTGAGGCTTTATATGATAGAAGAGTTGTAAATGTGTGTCAGGCTTAGATCATAAAGGCTTAGGCCAGTGGTTTACCGACATAGTAGGACCTTGTAGGGAATCATGTATGTCGGCTTGGCATAGTATGTATGTGGGCTAACATGTATATTTGTTTAACATACTATATAGGCCTATCATGCATGTTGGCTTAACATAGTATATATGCCTACACACCTTACTGCGACAGTTTGCGTTGTGTTGCGTAAGCCTGCCGAGTCCCTGCAATGTGATAGGTCGATTCCCCGCACAGCTTGTTGTATATTTGAATTTACCGTATTTGTTGGTGGATTGAAATGAGTGTAAATTGGTCGGTTAAACTTAGCGTAAGACAGTGTTTCACTGTTGTTTAGTTGAAATCTCGGTCATTTGATCTAACCTATCATTTTTTGATGCTTTCATATATTATTAAAAACGTATGACAGTATGACTTTACCTAAGATCCGACTACAAGGTAGTTTTACCTAAGACCTGGCGCCTAGGTGGCTTTGCCTCAAACATGAGTCCAGGGTGACTTTGCCTAACACCCGACTCCATGGTTGCTTTACCTAAGACTTGGTGGAGGTATGTGTCTTGGTCGAGAGGCTGTAATTGATATAGCAACATACCTGAAACTAAGGCCCGACTCTTGGGTAGCTTTACTTAAGGGCTGACTAAAAAGAGGCTTTACCTAAGGACAGACTCCATGGTAGCTTTACCTAAGGCCAGATTCCTGGGTTACTTTACCTAAGGGCAATCTTCAGGATAGCTTTACCTGAGCCCCAGCTCCATGGTAGCTTTAACTGAGACCGTGCTCATAGGTGACTTTAACTAATGCCTGGTTCCTGGGTGACTTTTACCTAAGACAACTACTCCACGGACCGATCATTTTTGGCAATCTGAAAACAACCCTCAGGTAAACCCACCCCTGCAACAGTCCATAATGGACTCTACACATATCCCATACAGTCATTTGATCCAACCGATCGATTTTTGGCAATTTCATATATTATTAAAGACAACCCCCCACCTAAGGCCTTACTCTAGTGTGAATTCAGCTAAGGCCTTTCTCGAGGGCGGCTTTACTCAAGGGCCGGCCTCGAGACGGCTTTACTTGAGGCCATGCTCCAAAGGTAGCTTTACCTAAGGCCTGGCTTTTAGGTGGCTTTTACCTAAGACAACTACTCCAGGGACCGATCATTTCTGGCAATCTGAAAGCTACCCCCAGGTGAATCCACCCCCACAGCTTGCCAAAATGTACTTTAAACATACCACATACAGTCATTTGATCCAAACGATCAATTTTTGGCAATTTCTTATATTATTTTAAAACTACCCCTGGTGAAACCACCCCAACCATAGCGATAATGCACTCTAAATTCACCCTAACAGTCAAGACACATTTTTCCAAAATGTTTTCAAAAAAACTACCCCCAACCCCGAATCCACCCCCGGAGCTACCCCCGGGGAAGGTCCTGAACTTAGCTGAGAACACCTCTACACCAAGGTAAGGTTAGGTTAGATGCAATATATCTGGCTTAGGTTGTTACGTCATAGGCCTACTTCCCCCACCACTTTTTGTCCCAAAGTGACCCAATTAACTACTCTTGTTTGCTAGATTGTCATTTTGTAATAATACGATGATGAAGTTAAAGGTTTTACAGCGACGCCTACAAAACGTATTAGATGGACATTAACGTACAATAAACTACTGTCAACTAAATAGAATCACTCTAGCTTGTAACTTCTTGTTTGCAGGATTGTCATTTTGTAATAAGACGATGATGAAGTTAAAGGTTTTACAGCGACGCCTACAAAACGTATTAGAATTACATTAACGTACAATAAACTACTGTCAACTAAATAGAATCACTCTAGCTTGTAACTTCTTGTTTGCTAGATTGTCATTTTGTAATAAGACGATGATGAAGTTAAAGGTTTTACAGCGACGCCTACAAAACGTATTAGATGGACATTAACGTACAATAAACTACTGTCGACTAAATAGAAACACTCTAGCTTGTAACTTCTTGTTTGCTAGGTTGTCAATTTGTAATAAGTCGATGATGAAGGGAAAGGTTTTACAGCGACGCCTACAAAACATATTGCATGGACATTAACGTACAATAAACTACTGTCAACTAAATAGAGTCACTCTAGTTTGTAACTTCTTGTTTGCTAGATTGCCATTATGTAATAAAACGATGATGAAGGGAAAGGTTTTACAGAGACGCCTACAAAACCTATTACATGGACATTAACGAACAATAAACTACTGTCAACTAAATAGAGTCACTCTAGTTTGTAACTTCTTGTTTGCTAGATTGTCATTTTGTAATAAAACGATGATGAAGGGAAAGGTTTTACAGCGACGCCTACAAAACCTATTACATGGACATTAACGTACAATAAACTACTGTCAACTAAATAGAGTTACTCTAGTTTGTAACTTCTTGTTTGCTAGATTGTCATTTTGTAATAAGACGATGATGAAGGGAAAGGTTTTACAGCGACGCCTACAAAACCTATAACATGGACATTAACGTACAATAAACTACTGTCAACTAAATAGAGTCACTCTAGTTTGTAACTTCTTGTTTGCTAGATTGTCATTATGTAATAAAACGATGATGAAGGGAAAGGTTTTACAGCGACGCCTACAAAACCTATTACATGGACATTAACGTACAATAAACTACTGTCAACTAAATAGAGTCACTCTAGTTTGTAACTTCTTGTTTGCTAGATTGTCATTTTGTAATAAGACGATGATGAAGGGAAAGGTTTTACAGCGACGCCTACAAAACCTATAACATGGACATTAACGTGCAATAAACTACTGTCAACTAAATAGAGTCACTCTAGTTTGTAACTTCTTGTTTGCTAGATTGTCATTATGTAATAAAACGATGATGAAGGGAAAGGTTTTACAGCGACGCCTACAAAACCTATTACATGGACATTAACGTACAATAAACTACTGTCAACTAAATAGAGTCACTCTAGTTTGTAACTTCTTGTTTGCTAGATTGTCATTTTGTAATAAGACGATGATGAAGGGAAAGGTTTTACAGCGACGCCTACAAAACCTATAACATGGACATTAACGTGCAATAAACTACTGTCAACTAAATAGAGTCACTCTAGTTTGTAACTTCTTGTTTGCTAGGTTGTCATTTTGTAATAAGACGATGATGAAGGGAAAGGTTTTACAGCGACGCCTACAAAACGTATTAGATGGACATTAACGTGCAATAAACTACTGTCAACTAAATAGAGTCACTCTAGTTTGTGACTTCTTGTTTGCTAGATTGTCATTATGTAATAAGACGATGATGAAGGGAAAGGTTTTACAGCGACGCCTACAAAACGTATTAGATGGACATTAACGTGCAATAAACTACTGTCAACTAAATAGAGTCACTCTAGTTTGTGACTTCTTGTTTGCTAGGTTGTCATTTTGTAATAAGACGATGATGAAGGGAAAGGTTTTACAGCGACGCCTACAAAACGTATTAGATGGACATTAACGTGCAATAACCTACTGTCAACTAAATAGAGTCACTCTAGTTTGTGACTTCTTGTTTGCTAGATTGTCATTATGTAATAAAACGATGATGAAGGGAAAGGTTTTACAGCGACGCCTACAAAACCTATAACATGGACATTAACGTGCAATAAACTACTGTCAACTAAATAGAGTCACTCTAGTTTGTAACTTCTTGTTTGCTAGATTGTCATTATGTAATAAGACGATGATGAAGGGAAAGGTTTTACAGCGACGCCTACAAAACGTATTAGATGGACATTAACGTGCAATAAACTACTGTCAACTAAATAGAGTCACTCTAGTTTGTGACTTCTTGTTTGCTAGATTGTCATTATGTAATAAAACGATGATGAAGGGAAAGGTTTTACAGCGACGCCTACAAAACCTATAACATGGACATTAACGTGCAATAAACTACTGTCAACTAAATAGAATCGCTCTAGTTTGTAACTTCTTGTTTGCTAGATTGCCATTATGTAATAAAACGATGATGAAGGGAAAGGTTTTACAGAGACGCCTACAAAACCTATAACATGGACATTAACGTGCAATAAACTACTGTCAACTAAATAGAGTCACTCTAGTTTGTAACTTCTTGTTTGCTGGATTGTCATTTTGTAATAAAACGATGATGAAGGGAAAGGTTTTACAGAGACGCCTACAAAACCTATAACATGGACATTAACGTGCAATAAAATACTGTCAACTAAATAGAGTCACTCTAGTTTGTAACTTCTTGTTTGCAGGATTGTCATTATGTAATAAGACGATGATGAAGGGAAAGGTTTTACAGCGACGCCTACAAAACCTATAACATGGACATTAACGTGCAATAAACTACTGTCAACTAAATAGAGTCACTCTAGTTTGTAACTTCTTGTTTGCTAGATTGTCATTTTGTAATAAAACGATGATGAAGGGAAAGGTTTTACAGCGACGCCTACAAAACCTATAACATGGACATTAACGTGCAATAAACTACTGTCAACTAAATAGAGTCACTCTAGTTTGTAACTTCTTGTTTGCTAGATTGTCATTTTGTAATAAGACGATGATGAAGGGAAAGGTTTTACAGCGACGCCTACAAAACCTATAACATGGACATTAACGTACAATAAACTACTGTCAACTAAATAGAGTCACTCTAGTTTGTAACTTCTTGTTTGCTAGATTGTCATTTTGTAATAAGACGATGATGAAGGGAAAGGTTTTACAGCGACGCCTACAAAACGTATTAGATGGACATTAACGTGCAATAAACTACTGTCAACTAAATAGAGTCACTCTAGTTTGTGACTTCTTGTTTGCTAGATTGTCATTATGTAATAAAACGATGATGAAGGGAAAGGTTTTACAGCGACGCCTACAAAACCTATTACATGGACATTACGTACAATAAAATACTGTCAACTAAATAGAGTCACTCTAGTTTGTAACTTCTTGTTTGCTAGATTGTCATTATGTAATAAAACGATGATGAAGGGAAAGGTTTTACAGCGACGCCTACAAAACGTATTAGATGGACATTAACGTGCAATAAACTACTGTCAACTAAATAGAGTCACTCTAGTTTGTAACTTCTTGTTTGCTAGATTGTCATTATGTAATAAAACGATGATGAAGGGAAAGGTTTTACAGCGACGCCTACAAAACCTATTACATGGACATTACGTACAATAAAATACTGTCAACTAAATAGAGTCACTCTAGTTTGTAACTTCTTGTTTGCTAGATTGTCATTATGTAATAAAACGATGATGAAGGGAAAGGTTTTACAGCGACGCCTACAAAACCTATAACATGGACATTAACGTGCAATAAACTACTGTCAACTAAATAGAGTCACTCTAGTTTGTAACTTCTTGTTTGCTAGATTGTCATTATGTAATAAAACGATGATGAAGGGAAAGGTTTTACAGCGACGCCTACAAAACCTATAACATGGACATTAACGTGCAATAAACTACTGTCAACTAAATAGAGTCACTCTAGTTTGTAACTTCTTGTTTGCTAGATTGTCATTATGTAATAAAACGATGATGAAGGGAAAGGTTTTACAGCGACGCCTACAAAACCTATAACATGGACATTAACGTGCAATAAACTACTGTCAACTAAATAGAGTCACTCTAGTTTGTAACTTCTTGTTTGCTAGGTTGTCATTTTGTAATAAAACGATGATGAAGGGAAAGGTTTTACAGCGACGCCTACAAAACCTATAACATGGACATTAACGTACAATAAACTACTGTCAACTAAATAGAGTCACTCTAGTTTGTAACTTCTTGTTTGCTAGATTGTCATTATGTAATAAAACGATGATGAAGGGAAAGGTTTTACAGCGACGCCTACAAAACCTATAACATGGACATTAACGTGCAATAAACTACTGTCAACTAAATAGAGTCACTCTAGTTTGTAACTTCTTGTTTGCTAGATTGTCATTATGTAATAAAACGATGATGAAGGGAAAGGTTTTACAGCGACGCCTACAAAACCTATAACATGGACATTAACGTGCAATAAACTACTGTCAACTAAATAGAGTCACTCTAGTTTGTAACTTCTTGTTTGCTAGATTGCCATTTTGTAATAAGACGATGATGAAGGGAAAGGTTTTACAGCGACGCCTACAAAACCTATAACATGGACATTAACGTGCAATAAACTACTGTCAACTAAATAGAGTCACTCTAGTTTGTAACTTCTTGTTTGCTAGATTGTCATTATGTAATAAGACGATGATGAAGGGAAAGGTTTTACAGCGACGCCTACAAAACCTATAACATGGACATTAACGTGCAATAAACTACTGTCAATTAAATAGAGTCACTCTAGTTTGTAACTTCTTGTTTGCTAGATTGTCATTTTGTAATAAGACGATGATGAAGGGAAAGGTTTTACAGCGACGCCTACAAAACCTATAACATGGACATTAACGTACAATAAACTACTGTCAACTAAATAGAGTCACTCTAGTTTGTAACTTCTTGTTTGCTAGATTGTCATTTTGTAATAAGACGATGATGAAGGGAAAGGTTTTACAGCGACGCCTACAAAACCTATAACATGGACATTAACGTGCAATAAACTACTGTCAACTAAATAGAGTCGCTCTAGTTTGTAACTTCTTGTTTGCTAGACTGCCATTATGTAATAAAACGATGATGAAAGGAAAGGTTTTACAGAGACGCCTACAAAACCTATAACATGGACATTAACGTACAATAAACTACTGTCAACTAAATAGAATCGCTCTAGTTTGTAACTTCTTGTTTGCTAGACTGCCATTATGTAATAAAACGATGATGAAAGGAAAGGTTTTACAGAGACGCCTACAAAACCTATAACATGGACATTAACGTACAATAAACTACTGTCAACTAAATAGAATCGCTCTAGTTTGTAACTTCTTGTTTGCTAGATTGTCATTCTGTATTAAGACGATGATGAAGGTTAAGGTTTTACAGCGACGCCTACAAAACGCATTACATGGACATAAGCGTACAATAAACTACTGTCAACTAAATAGAGTCACTCTAGTTTGTAACTTCTTGTTTGCTAGATTGTCATTTTGTAATAAGACGATGATGAAGGGAAAGGTTTTACAGCGACGCCTACAAAACCTATAACATGGACATTAACGTACAATAAACTACTGTCAACTAAATAGAATCGCTCTAGTTTGTAACTTCTTGTTTGCTAGATTGTCATTCTGTATTAAGACGATGATGAAGGTTAAGGTTTTACAGCGACGCCTACAAAACGCATTACATGGACATAAGCGTACAATAAACTACTGTCAACTAAATAGAGTCACTCTAGTTTGTAACTTCTTGTTTGCTAGATTGTCATTTTGTAATAAGACGATGATGAAGGGAAAGGTTTTACAGCGACGCCTACAAAACCTATAACATGGACATTAACGTACAATAAACTACTGTCAACTAAATAGAATCGCTCTAGTTTGTAACTTCTTGTTTGCTAGATTGTCATTCTGTATTAAGACGATGATGAAGGTTAAGGTTTTACAGCGACGCCTACAAAACGCATTACATGGACATAAGCGTACAATAAACTACTGTCAACTAAATAGAGTCACTCTAGTTTGTAACTTCTTGTTTGCTAGATTGTCATTTTGTAATAAGACGATGATGAAGGTTAAGGTTTTACAGCGACGCCTACAAAACGCATTACATGGACATAAGCGTACAATAAACTACTGTCAACTAAATAGAGTCACTCTAGTTTGTGACTTCTTGTTTGCTAGATTGCCATTATGTAATAAAACGATGATGAAGGGAAAGGTTTTACAGCGACGCCTACAAAACGTATTAGATGGACATTAACGTGCAATAAACTACTGTCAACTAAATAGAGTCACTCTAGTTTGTAACTTCTTGTTTGCTAGATTGTCATTCTGTATTAAGACGATGATGAAGGTTAAGGTTTTACAGCGACGCCTACAAAACGCATTACATGGACATAAGCGTACAATAAACTACTGTCAACTAAATAGAGTCACTCTAGTTTGTAACTTCTTGTTTGCTAGATTGTCATTTTGTAATAAGACGATGATGAAGGGAAAGGTTTTACAGCGACGCCTACAAAACCTATAACATGGACATTAACGTACAATAAACTACTGTCAACTAAATAGAGTCACTCTAGTTTGTAACTTCTTGTTTGCTAGATTGTCATTTTGTAATAAAACGATGATGAAGGGAAAGGTTTTACAGCGACGCCTACAAAACCTGTTACATGGACATTAACGTACAATAAACTACTGTCAACTAAATAGAGTCACTCTAGTTTGTGACTTCTTGTTTGCTAGATTGCCATTATGTAATAAGACGATGATGAAGGGAAAGGTTTTACAGCGACGCCTACAAAACCTATAACATGGACATTAACGTACAATAAACTACTGTCAACTAAATAGAGTCACTCTAGTTTGTAACTTCTTGTTTGCTAGATTGTCATTTTGTAATAAAACGATGATGAAGGGAAAGGTTTTACAGAGACGCCTACAAAACCTATAACATGGACATTAACGTGCAATAAACTACTGTCAACTAAATAGAGTCACTCTAGTTTGTGACTTCTTGTTTGCTAGATTGCCATTATGTAATAAAACGATGATGAAGGGAAAGGTTTTACAGCGACGCCTACAAAACCTATAACATGGACATTAACGTGCAATAAACTACTGTCAACTAAATAGAGTCACTCTAGTTTGTAACTTCTTGTTTGCAGGATTGTCATTATGTAATAAGACGATGATGAAGGGAAAGGTTTTACAGAGACGCCTACAAAACCTATAACATGGACATTAACGTGCAATAAACTACTGTCAACTAAATAGAGTCACTCTAGTTTGTAACTTCTTGTTTGCAGGATTGTCATTATGTAATAAAACGATGATGAAGGGAAAGGTTTTACAGAGACGCCTACAAAACCTATAACATGGACATTAACGTGCAATAAACTACTGTCAACTAAATAGAGTCACTCTAGTTTGTGACTTCTTGTTTGCTAGATTGCCATTATGTAATAAAACGATGATGAAGGGAAAGGTTTTACAGCGACGCCTACAAAACCTATAACATGGACATTAACGTGCAATAAACTACTGTCAACTAAATAGAGTCGCTCTAGTTTGTAACTTCTTGTTTGCAGGATTGTCATTATGTAATAAGACGATGATGAAGGGAAAGGTTTTACAGCGACGCCTACAAAACCTATTACATGGACATTAACGTACAATAAACTACTGTCAACTAAATAGAGTCACTCTAGTTTGTGACTTCTTGTTTGCTAGATTGTCATTATGTAATAAAACGATGATGAAGGGAAAGGTTTTACAGCGACGCCTACAAAACCTATTACATGGACATTAACGTGCAATAAACTACTGTCAACTAAATAGAGTCACTCTAGTTTGTGACTTCTTGTTTGCTAGATTGTCATTATGTAATAAGACGATGATGAAAGGAAAGGTTTTACAGCGACGCCTACAAAACGTATTAGATGGACATTAACGTGCAATAAACTACTGTCAACTAAATAGAATCACTCTAGCTTGTAACTTCTTGTTTGCTAGATTGTCATTCTGTATTAAGACGATGATGAAGGTTAAGGTTTTACAGCGACGCCTACAAAACGTATTACATGGACATTAACGTGCAATAAACTACTGTCAACTAAATAGAGTCACTCTAGTTTGTAACTTCTTGTTTGCTAGATTGCCATTATGTAATAAAACGATGATGAAAGGAAAGGTTTTACAGCGACGCCTACAAAACCTATAACATGGACATTAACGTGCAATAAACTACTGTCAACTAAATAGAGTCGCTCTAGTTTGTAACTTCTTGTTTGCTAGATTGCCATTATGTAATAAAACGATGATGAAAGGAAAGGTTTTACAGCGACGCCTACAAAACGTATTAGATGGACATTAACGTGCAATAAACTACTGTCAACTAAATAGAATCACTCTAGCTTGTAACTTCTTGTTTGCTAGATTGTCATTCTGTATTAAGACGATGATGAAGGTTAAGGTTTTACAGCGACGCCTACAAAACGTATTACATGGACATTAACGTGCAATAAACTACTGTCAACTAAATAGAGTCACTCTAGTTTGTGACTTCTTGTTTGCTAGATTGTCATTATGTAATAAGACGATGATGAAAGGAAAGGTTTTACAGCGACGCCTACAAAACGTATTAGATGGACATTAACGTGCAATAAACTACTGTCAACTAAATAGAATCACTCTAGCTTGTAACTTCTTGTTTGCTAGATTGTCATTCTGTATTAAGACGATGATGAAGGTTAAGGTTTTACAGCGACGCCTACAAAACGTATTACATGGACATTAACGTGCAATAAACTACTGTCAACTAAATAGAGTCACTCTAGTTTGTAACTTCTTGTTTGCTAGATTGCCATTATGTAATAAAACGATGATGAAGGGAAAGGTTTTACAGCGACGCCTACAAAACCTATAACATGGACATTAACGTGCAATAAACTACTGTCAACTAAATAGAGTCGCTCTAGTTTGTAACTTCTTGTTTGCTAGATTGCCATTATGTAATAAAACGATGATGAAAGGAAAGGTTTTACAGCGACGCCTACAAAACGTATTAGATGGACATTAACGTGCAATAAACTACTGTCAACTAAATAGAGTCACTCTAGTTTGTAACTTCTTGTTTGCTAGATTGTCATTATGTAATAAAACGATGATGAAGGGAAAGGTTTTACAGCGACGCCTACAAAACCTATAACATGGACATTAACGTACAATAAACTACTGTCAACTAAATAGAGTCACTCTAGTTTGTGACTTCTTGTTTGCTAGATTGCCATTATGTAATAAAACGATGATGAAGGGAAAGGTTTTACAGCGACGCCTACAAAACCTATAACATGGACATTAACGTACAATAAACTACTGTCAACTAAATAGAGTCACTCTAGTTTGTAACTTCTTGTTTGCTAGATTGTCATTATGTAATAAGACGATGATGAAGGGAAAGGTTTTACAGCGACGCCTACAAAACCTATAACATGGACATTAACGTACAATAAACTACTGTCAACTAAATAGAGTCACTCTAGTTTGTGACTTCTTGTTTGCTAGATTGCCATTATGTAATAAAACGATGATGAAGGGAAAGGTTTTACAGCGACGCCTACAAAACCTATAACATGGACATTAACGTACAATAAACTACTGTCAACTAAATAGAGTCACTCTAGTTTGTAACTTCTTGTTTGCTAGATTGTCATTATGTAATAAGACGATGATGAAGGGAAAGGTTTTACAGCGACGCCTACAAAACCTATAACATGGACATTAACGTACAATAAACTACTGTCAACTAAATAGAGTCACTCTAGTTTGTGACTTCTTGTTTGCTAGATTGTCATTATGTAATAAGACGATGATGAAAGGAAAGGTTTTACAGCGACGCCTACAAAACGTATTAGATGGACATTAACGTGCAATAAACTACTGTCAACTAAATAGAATCACTCTAGCTTGTAACTTCTTGTTTGCTAGATTGTCATTCTGTATTAAGACGATGATGAAGGTTAAGGTTTTACAGCGACGCCTACAAAACGTATTACATGGACATTAACGTGCAATAAACTACTGTCAACTAAATAGAGTCGCTCTAGTTTGTAACTTCTTGTTTGCTAGATTGCCATTATGTAATAAAACGATGATGAAAGGAAAGGTTTTACAGCGACGCCTACAAAACGTATTAGATGGACATTAACGTGCAATAAACTACTGTCAACTAAATAGAGTCGCTCTAGTTTGTAACTTCTTGTTTGCAGGATTGTCATTATGTAATAAAACGATGATGAAGGGAAAGGTTTTACAGCGACGCCTACAAAACCTATAACATGGACATTAACGTACAATAAACTACTGTCAACTAAATAGAGTCACTCTAGTTTGTAACTTCTTGTTTGCTAGATTGTCATTATGTAATAAAACGATGATGAAGGAAAAGGTTTTACAGCGACGCCTACAAAACCTATAACATGGACATTAACGTGCAATAAACTACTGTCAACTAAATAGAGTCACTCTAGTTTGTAACTTCTTGTTTGCTAGATTGTCATTTTGTAATAAGACGATGATGAAGGGAAAGGTTTTACAGCGACGCCTACAAAACCTATAACATGGACATTAACGTACAATAAACTACTGTCAACTAAATAGAGTCACTCTAGTTTGTAACTTCTTGTTTGCTAGATTGTCATTATGTAATAAAACGATGATGAAGGAAAAGGTTTTACAGCGACGCCTACAAAACCTATAACATGGACATTAACGTGCAATAAACTACTGTCAACTAAATAGAGTCACTCTAGTTTGTAACTTCTTGTTTGCTAGATTGTCATTATGTAATAAAACGATGATGAAGGGAAAGGTTTTACAGCGACGCCTACAAAACCTATAACATGGACATTAACGTGCAATAAACTACTGTCAACTAAATAGAGTCACTCTAGTTTGTAACTTCTTGTTTGCTAGATTGTCATTATGTAATAAAACGATGATGAAGGGAAAGGTTTTACAGCGACGCCTACAAAACCTATAACATGGACATTAACGTGCAATAAACTACTGTCAACTAAATAGAGTCACTCTAGTTTGTAACTTCTTGTTTGCTAGATTGCCATTATGTAATAAAACGATGATGAAGGGAAAGGTTTTACAGCGACGCCTACAAAACCTATAACATGGACATTAACGTGCAATAAACTACTGTCAACTAAATAGAGTCACTCTAGTTTGTAACTTCTTGTTTGCTAGATTGTCATTATGTAATAAAACGATGATGAAGGGAAAGGTTTTACAGCGACGCCTACAAAACCTATAACATGGACATTAACGTACAATAAACTACTGTCAACTAAATAGAGTCACTCTAGTTTGTAACTTCTTGTTTGCTAGATTGCCATTATGTAATAAAACGATGATGAAGGGAAAGGTTTTACAGCGACGCCTACAAAACCTATAACATGGACATTAACGTACAATAAACTACTGTCAACTAAATAGAGTCACTCTAGTTTGTAACTTCTTGTTTGCTAGATTGCCATTATGTAATAAAACGATGATGAAGGGAAAGGTTTTACAGCGACGCCTACAAAACCTATAACATGGACATTAACGTGCAATAAACTACTGTCAACTAAATAGAGTCACTCTAGTTTGTAACTTCTTGTTTGCTAGATTGTCATTATGTAATAAAACGATGATGAAGGGAAAGGTTTTACAGCGACGCCTACAAAACCTATAACATGGACATTAACGTACAATAAAATACTGTCAACTAAATAGAGTCACTCTAGTTTGTAACTTCTTGTTTGCTAGATTGTCATTTTGTAATAAGACGATGATGAAGGGAAAGGTTTTACAGCGACGCCTACAAAACCTATAACATGGACATTAACGTACAATAAACTACTGTCAACTAAATAGAGTCACTCTAGTTTGTAACTTCTTGTTTGCTAGATTGTCATTTTGTAATAAGACGATGATGAAGGGAAAGGTTTTACAGCGACGCCTACAAAACCTATTACATGGACACTAACGTACAATAAACTACTGTCAACTAAATAGAGTCGCTCTAGTTTGTAACTTCTTGTTTGCTAGACTGCCATTATGTAATAAAACGATGATGAAAGGAAAGGTTTTACAGCGACGCCTACAAAACGTATTAGATGGACATTAACGTACAATAAACTACTGTCAACTAAATAGAGTCACTCTAGTCTATAACTTCTTGTTTGCTAGATTGTCATTTTGTAATAAGACGATGATGAAGGGAAAGGTTTTACAGCGACGCCTACAAAACCTATTACATGGACATTAACGTACAATAAACTACTGTCAACTAAATAGAGTCACTCTAGTTTGTAACTTCTTGTTTTCTAGATTGTCATTTTGTAATAAGACGATGATGAAGGGAAAGGTTTTACAGCGATGCCTACAAAACGTATTAGATGGACATAAGCGTACAATAAACTACTGTCAGCTAAATAGAGTCGCTCTAGTTTGTAACTTCTTGTTTGCTAGATTGCCATTATGTAATAAAACGATGATGAAGGGAAAGGTTTTACAGCGACGCCTACAAAACGTATTAGATGGACCTTAACGTACAATAAACTACTGTCAACTAAATAGAGTCGCTCTAGTTTGTAACTTCTTGTTTGCAGGATTGTCATTATGTAATAAGACGATGATGAAAGGAAAGGTTTTACAGCGACGCCTACAAAACGTATTAGATGGACCTTAACGTACAATAAACTACTGTCAACTAAATAGAGTCGCTCTAGTTTGTAACTTCTTGTTTGCAGGATTGTCATTATGTAATAAGACGATGATGAAAGGAAAGGTTTTACAGCGACGCCTACAAAACATATTAGATGGACATAAGCGTACAATAAACTACTGTCAACTAAATAGAGTCGCTCTAGTTTGTAACTTCTTGTTTGCAGGATTGTCATTATGTAATAAGACGATGATGAAGGGAAAGGTTTTACAGCGACGCCTACAAAACCTATTACATGGACATTACGTACAATAAACTACTGTCAACTAAATAGAGTCACTCTAGTTTGTAACTTCTTGTTTGCTAGATTGTCATTTTGTAATAAGACGATGATGAAGGGAAAGGTTTTACAGCGACGCCTACAAAACCTATTACATGGACATTACGTACAATAAACTACTGTCAACTAAATAGAGTCACTCTAGTTTGTAACTTCTTGTTTGCTAGATTGTCATTATGTAATAAAACGATGATGAAAGGAAAGGTTTTACAGCGACGCCTACAAAACCTATTACATGGACATTACGTACAATAAACTACTGTCAACTAAATAGAGTCGCTCTAGTTTGTAACTTCTTGTTTGATAGATTGCCATTATGTAATAAAACGATGATGAAAGGAAATGTTTTACAGAGACGCCTACAAAACCTATTACATGGACATTAACGTACAATAAACTACTGTCAACTAAATAGAGTCACTCTAGTTTGTAACTTCTAGTTTGCTAGATTGTCATTTTGTAATAAAACGATGATGAAAGGAAAGGTTTTACAGCGACGCCTACAAAACCTATTACATGGACATTACGTACAATAAACTACTGTCAACTAAATAGAGTCACTCTAGTTTGTAACTTCTTGTTTGCTAGATTGTCATTATGTAATAAAACGATGATGAAAGGAAAGGTTTTACAGCGACGCCTACAAAACCTATTACATGGACATTACGTACAATAAACTACTGTCAACTAAATAGAGTCGCTCTAGTTTGTAACTTCTTGTTTGATAGATTGCCATTATGTAATAAAACGATGATGAAAGGAAATGTTTTACAGAGACGCCTACAAAACCTATTACATGGACATTAACGTACAATAAACTACTGTCAACTAAATAGAGTCACTCTAGTTTGTAACTTCTAGTTTGCTAGATTGTCATTTTGTAATAAAACGATGATGAAAGGAAAGGTTTTACAGCGACGCCTACAAAACCTATTACATGGACATTAACGTACAATAAACTACTGTCCACTATATAGAGTCGCTCTAGTTTGTAACTTCTTGTTTGATAGATTGCCATTATGTAATAAAACGATGATGAAAGGAAAGGTTTTACAGAGACGCCTACAAAACCTATTACATGGACATTAACGTACAATAAACTACTGTCAACTAAATAGAGTCACTCTAGTTTGTAACTTCTTGTTTGCTAGATTGTCATTATGTAATAAAACGATGATGAAAGGAAAGGTTTTACAGCGACGCCTACAAAACCTATTACATGGACATTACGCACAATAAACTACTGTCAACTAAATAGAGTCGCTCTAGTTTGTAACTTCTTGTTTGATAGATTGCCATTATGTAATAAAACGATGATGAAAGGAAAGGTTTTACAGAGACGTCTACAAAACCTATTACATGGACATTACGTACAATAAACTACTGTCAACTAAATAGAGTCGCTCTAGTTTGTAACTTCTTGTTTGATAGATTGCCATTATGTAATAAAACGATGATGAAAGGAAAGGTTTTACAGAGACGCCTACAAAACCTATTACATGGACATTAACGTACAATAAACTACTGTCAACTAAATAGAGTCACTCTAGTTTGTAACTTCTTGTTTGATAGATTGCCATTATGTAATAAGTCGATGATGAAAGGAAAGGTTTTACAGCGACGCCTACAAAACGTATTACATGGACATAAGCGTACAATAAACTAATGTCAGCTAAATAGAGTCGCTCTAGTTTGTAACTTCTTGTTTGATAGATTGCCATTATGTAATAAAACGATGATGAAAGGAAAGGTTTTACAGCGACGCCTACAAAACGTATTAGATGGACATAAGCGTACAATAAACTAATGTCAGCTAAATAGAGTCGCTCTAGTTTGTAACTTCTTGTTTGATAGATTGCCATTATGTAATAAAACGATGATGAAAGGAAAGGTTTTACAGCGACGCCTACAAAACGTATTAGATGGACATAAGCGTACAATAAACTACTGTCAACTAAATAGAGTCACTCTAGTTTGTAACTTCTTGTTTGCTAGATTGTCATTTTGTAATAAGACGATGATGAAGGGAAAGGTTTTACAGCGACGCCTACAAAACCTATTACATGGACATTAACGTACAATAAACTACTGTCAACTAAATAGAGTCACTCTAGTTTGTATCTTCTTGTTTGCTAGATTGTCATTCTGTATTAAGACGATGATGAAGGTTAAGGTTTTACAGCGACGTCTACAAAACGTATTAGATGGACCTTAACGTACAATAAACTACTGTCAACTAAATAGAGTCGCTCTAGTTTGTAACTTCTTGTTTGCAGGATTGTCATTATGTAATAAAACGATGATGAAAGGAAAGGTTTTACAGCGACGCCTACAAAACGTATTACATGGACATAAGCGTACAATAAAATAATGTCACCTAAATAGCGTCGCTCTAGTTTGTAACTTCTTGTTTGATAGATTGCCATTATGTAATAAAACGATGATGAAAGGAAAGGTTTTACAGCGACGCCTACAAAACGTATTAGATGGACATAAGCGTACAATAAACCACTGTCAACTAAATAGAGTCGCTCTAGTTTGTAACTTCTTGTTTGCAGGATTGTCATTATGTAATAAAACGATGATGAAAGGAAAGGTTTTACAGCGACGCCTACAAAACGTATTAGATGGACATAAGCGTACAATAAACTAATGTCAGCTAAATAGAGTCGCTCTAGTTTGTAACTTCTTGTTTGATAGATTGCCATTATGTAATAAAACGATGATGAAAGGAAAGGTTTTACAGCGACGCCTACAAAACGTATTAGATGGACATAAGCGTACAATAAACTACTGTCAACTAAATAGAGTCACTCTAGTTTGTAACTTCTTGTTTGCTAGATTGTCATTTTGTAATAAGACGATGATGAAGGGAAAGGTTTTACAGCGACGCCTACAAAACCTATTACATGGACATTAACGTACAATAAACTACTGTCAACTAAATAGAGTCACTCTAGTTTGTATCTTCTTGTTTGCTAGATTGTCATTCTGTATTAAGACGATGATGAAGGTTAAGGTTTTACAGCGACGTCTACAAAACGTATTAGATGGACCTTAACGTACAATAAACTACTGTCAACTAAATAGAATCGCTCTAGTTTGTAACTTCTTGTTTGCTAGATTGTCATTCTGTATTATGACGATGATGAAGGTTAAGGTTTTACAGCGACGCCTACAAAACGCATTACATGGACATAAGCGTACAATAAACTACTGTCAACTAAATAGAGTCACTCTAGTTTGTAACTTCTTGTTTGCTAGATTGTCATTCTGTATTAAGACGATGATGAAGGTTAAGGTTTTACAGCGACGTCTACAAAACGTATTAGATGGACCTTAACGTACAATAAACTACTGTCAACTAAATAGAGTCGCTCTAGTTTGTAACTTCTTGTTTGCTAGATTGTCATTCTGTATTAAGACGATGATGAAGGTTAAGGTTTTACAGCGACGCCTACAAAACGCATTACATGGACATTAACGTACAATAAACTACTGTCAACTAAATAGAGTCACTCTAGTTTGTATCTTCTTGTTTGCTAGATTGTCATTCTGTATTAAGACGATGATGAAGGTTAAGGTTTTACAGCGACGTCTACAAAACGTATTAGATGGACCTTAACGTACAATAAAATACTGTCAACTAAATAGAGTCGCTCTAGTTTGTAACTTCTTGTTTGCTAGATTGTCATTCTGTATTAAGACGATGATGAAGGGAAAGGTTTTACAGCGACGCCTACAAAACGCATTACATGGACATAAGCGTACAATAAACTACTGTCAACTAAATAGAGTCACTCTAGTTTGTAACTTCTTGTTTGCTAGATTGTCATTTTGTAATAAGACGATGATGAAGGGAAAGGTTTTACAGCGACGCCTACAAAACCTATTACATGGACATTACGTACAATAAACTACTGTCAACTAAATAGAGTCACTCTAGTTTTTAACTTCTTGTTTGCAGGATTGCCATTATGTAATAAAACGATGATGAAAGGAAAGGTTTTACAGCGACGCCTACAAAACGTATTAGATGGACATAAGCGTACAATAAACCACTGTCAACTAAATAGAGTCGCTCTAGTTTGTAACTTCTTGTTTGCAGGATTGTCATTATGTAATAAAACGATGATGAAAGGAAAGGTTTTACAGCGACGCCTACAAAACGTATTAGATGGACATAAGCGTACAATAAACTAATGTCAGCTAAATAGAGTCGCTCTAGTTTGTAACTTCTTGTTTGATAGATTGCCATTATGTAATAAAACGATGATGAAAGGAAAGGTTTTACAGCGATGCCTACAAAACGTATTAGATGGACATAAGCGTACAATAAACTACTGTCAACTAAATAGAGTCACTCTAGTTTGTAACTTCTTGTTTGCTAGATTGTCATTTTGTAATAAGACGATGATGAAGGGAAAGGTTTTACAGCGACGCCTACAAAACCTATTACATGGACATTACGTACAATAAACTACTGTCAACTAAATAGAGTCGCTCTAGTTTGTAACTTCTTGTTTGCTAGATTGTCATTCTGTATTAAGACGATGATGAAGGTTAAGGTTTTACAGCGACGTCTACAAAACGTATTAGATGGACCTTAACGTACAATAAACTACTGTCAACTAAATAGAGTCGCTCTAGTTTGTAACTTCTTGTTTGCTAGATTGTCATTCTGTATTAAGACGATGATGAAGGGAAAGGTTTTACAGCGACGCCTACAAAACGCATTACATGGACATAAGCGTACAATAAACTACTGTCAACTAAATAGAGTCACTCTAGTTTGTAACTTCTTGTTTGCTAGATTGTCATTTTGTAATAAGACGATGATGAAGGGAAAGGTTTTACAGCGACGCCTACAAAACCTATTACATGGACATTACGTACAATAAACTACTGTCAACTAAATAGAGTCACTCTAGTTTTTAACTTCTTGTTTGCAGGATTGCCATTATGTAATAAAACGATGATGAAAGGAAAGGTTTTACAGCGACGCCTACAAAACGTATTACATGGACATTACGTACAATAAACTACTGTCAACTAAATAGAGTCACTCTAGTTTGTAACTTCTTGTTTGCTAGATTGTCATTTTGTAATAAGACGATGATGAAGGGAAAGGTTTTACAGCGACGCCTACAAAACCTATTACATGGACACTAACGTACAATAAACTACTGTCAACTAAATAGAGTCACTCTAGTTTGTGACTTCTTGTTTGCAGGATTGCCATTATGTAATAAAACGATGATGAAGGGAAAGGTTTTACAGCGACGCCTACAAAACCTATTACATGGACATTACGTACAATAAACTACTGTCAACTAAATAGAGTCACTCTAGTTTTTAACTTCTTGTTTGCAGGATTGCCATTATGTAATAAAACGATGATGAAGGGAAAGGTTTTACAGCGACGCCTACAAAACGTATTACATGGACATTACGTACAATAAACTACTGTCAACTAAATAGAGTCACTCTAGTTTGTAACTTCTTGTTTGCTAGATTGCCATTTTGTAATAAAACGATGATGAAGGGAAAGGTTTTACAGCGACGCCTACAAAACTTATTACATGGACATTACGTACAATAAACTACTGTCAACTAAATAGAGTCACTCTAGTTTGTAACTTCTTGTTTGCTAGATTGCCATTATGTAATAAAACGATGATGAAGGGAAAGGTTTTACAGCGACGCCTACAAAACCTATTACATGGACATTACGTACAATAAACTACTGTCAACTAAATAGAGTCGCTCTAGTTTGTAACTTCTTGTTTGCTAGATTGTCATTTTGTAATAAAACGATGATGAAAGGAAAGGTTTTACAGCGACGCCTACAAAACGCATTACATGGACATAAGCGTACAATAAACTACTGTCAACTAAATAGAGTCACTCTAGTTTGTAACTTCTTGTTTGCTAGATTGTCATTTTGTAATAAGATGATGATGAAGGGAAAGGTTTTACAGCGACGCCTACAAAACCTATTACATGGACCTTAACGTACAATAAACTACTGTCAACTAAATAGAGTCACTTTAGTTCGTAACTTCTTGTTTGCTAGATTGTCATTTTGTAATAAGACGATGATGAAGGGAAAGGTTTTACAGCGACGCCTACAAAACCTATTACATGGACCTTAACGTACAATAAACTACTGTCAACTAAATAGAGTCGCTCTAGTTTGTAACTTCTTGTTTCCTAGATTGTCATTCTGTATTAAGACGATGATGAAGGGAAAGGTTTTACAGCGACGCCTACAAAACGTATTAGATGGACATTAACGTACAATAAACTACTGTCAACTAAATAGAGTCACTCTAGTTTGTAACTTCTTGTTTGATAGATTGTCATTTTGTAATAAGACGATGATGAAGGGAAAGGTTTTACAGCGACGCCTACAAAACGTATTACATGGACATTAACGTACAATAAACTACTGTCAACTAAATAGAGTCGCTCTAGTTTGTAACGTCTTGTTTGCAGGATTGTCATTATGTAATAAAACGATGATGAAGGGAAAGGTTTTACAGCGACGCCTACAAAACCTATTACATGGACATTACGTACAATAAACTACTGTCAACTAAATAGAGTCGCTCTAGTTTGTAACTTCTTGTTTGCTAGATTGTCATTTTGTAATAAGACGATGATGAAGGGAAAGGTTTTACAGCGACGCCTACAAAACGTATTAGATGGACATTAACGTACAATAAACTACTGTCAACTAAATAGAGTCACTCTAGTTTGTAACTTCTTGTTTGCTAGATTGTCATTTTGTAATAAGACGATGATGAAGGGAAAGGTTTTACAGCGACGCCTACAAAACGTATTACATGGACATTAACGTACAATAAACTACTGTCAACTAAATAGAGTCGCTCTAGTTTGTAACTTCTTGTTTGCAGGATTGTCATTATGTAATAAGACGATGATGAAAGGAAAGGTTTTACAGCGACGCCTACAAAACGTATTAGATGGACATAAGCGTACAATAAACTACTGTCAACTAAATAGAGTCGCTCTAGATTGTACCTTCTTGTATGATAGATTGTCATTTTATAATAAGACGATGATGAAGCAACGTTGTTGCATGTAATCTTGTAGATGCCTGCCCTGTCCTGGTGTATTTTTGAACTGTGTAGGAGTTTTTCCAACACAATTAAACACAATGAATGTGATCCAACAATTAATTGTGATCCAACACTAGTAACAAACACCTAAACAATTCAAAAACATACCAGGTTAAACACGACAGGGCAGGCGAATACAAGATTACATGCAACAACTGTCCCAGTTTTTACATAGGACATACAGGGAGAACATTTACCACAAGATACAAAGAACACGTAAAACAGATAAGAAAGACACAACCCAAATCAAATTTCACCAAGTCTTAATAAAAATTAGTCGGTAGTCAAGTCTTGTTTTCCCGGCCAGATATCTCACCAAGATGGTGGACCTCGCTTTACCGGCGCTATGTTAAAAGAATACCTATGCCCCTTTAAATATTTCTGTGCTCGCTGCCTGTAACAGTCACTTTAAACATATTTAAACAGCTGATAGTAATCGTTTTATATTATTCATCTTTCGAGGCTAGTTATACTTTACAAATGTTATGTTACAAGCAGAAGTTTTTCCTTCCCTTGGTTTTCAAGGCAATAATCAGTAGTTTATAGTTTGATATATTTACTAGGAACTAATCTGTACTGTTATATAAAAATCTAATGGTGTCAGTCTGTGTGTGTAATATTTAATCAAGTAAAAGCTACTGAACCTATTGAGTTGAAATTTTGAATTCATTTCCCGTTCCCACGTGTTCAATTCTAGCGAAAAAATTATACCGAGTGACGCAAAAAGTCATCAAAGATACGAAAGACACTATGAAAAATCTCGCTCACGCCTCAAAAATTTACAATTTTGGAAAATTGTAATCCCCCCCAAATGTGGTGCTAATAGTGTCGGTAAAAATGCGCATGCCCACCCCCAAACACAATGCATATATTATAAATCAAAAACATGTCCTGAAGCTATATTGCTAATTATTGTTAGTTATTGCCACTGATGGTTAATTTTATATAGGCTACGTATGAAGTATCCATTCAGGATAGATTTGATAATAATTTTATACGTTAAACCAAATGTACTCACACATGTAAGGTTAGACTAGAGATTAGTGACGAAGTATTACTCCGCGGAAGTAGACGTTTATTTAGATAATGTTGTATAAAAACACAAATAAATATATCCTGACTGAACACTTTACAGGTATATTTTAATATAGGTTTATAATAATTTTAATAAGAAATACGGAGTACTTCTTACTACTCCGCACGTGGGACGGGAAGTAAATACCTGACATTTTACATGAGCATCGCCCCATTGGCCTTGGAAACTCCCTTAACAGTAGGCTTATAAACTATATTTTGATATATTTATTGAGATTTAATTTTAGTAAAAAAATTCAACCAAAATACAAATACACATTAAATCAATACAAATATACGTCAACCCCGTACGAAGAACCGGTACTCTGCTAGCAATTACTACATGATCAGTATATTATAATAAAAACAATTATAAAAAACCCAAAAAAGTGTCAATTACAATATATTGAAATTTATTTCAACAATCATTTTTTCAATTCCTTCTGATAGTTCACACACACACACACACACACACACACACACACACACACACACACACACACACACACACACACACACACACACACACACACACACACACACACACACACACACACACACACACACACACACACACTCACACACACACACAGACAAGCGCGCGCGCGCACGCACGTACGCACGCACTCACGCACGCACGCAACGCACGCACACACACACACACACACACACACACATATATATATATATATATATATATATACACACACACATATCACTTTCACTATATGCACTTAAACAAGAATCTTACTTTGTATTTATGCGAGCTAACCTTCAAAGATTGGAAGTATCTTCATTGTAGAGCATTGTTTAAGTACACATAGTGAAAGTGATAAGTGAATACAAGAAAACTGTGTTGCAAAGTTAAATATATATAGTTTAAATTTTCAATCGTTAATAAAATACATTTTATTCATCCACTCAAATTTAAATACAATTTTAAAACTTATAGTGGATGACACTTGACGTTATTCACATGATTATTTGATACATTTTTTCAAATATTAATTCATTATTTAATTTTAATCAAATTATTTTAGTATTACATGGGAGAAAACCTTTCACAAAAGAGACAAGGTGTGCAATATAGTTATTTTATCACATTTGGCTTAAGGTAAGTGCTAAGAAATGAGTTAATAAAACAGCTGATTTTATATTTTAGATTATGTGGCAGAACAGCGGTTTTAACGCTTAGGTTATGTTAATTTTTTGGATTAATTGTATTTATTTTATTAAAATTAAAACAAATGCAATATTTCTGTGTTGACCTAAGTCGGAATTGACTTAGGTTTTGCTTAAGTCATTTGTTTATTATTAATAAATAAGAGCCCAAAAAAACTTTTCATTTAAAATCCTAATGTATATTTCGATTGCAAAGGAAATATCTTTAATGGAAATTACAACAAGAGTTGTGTATTGTAATAGAATTGTACATCAGGACACAAATAAAACGTTTTTTGAGGTTTTATTTATTGACACTACAGTTGTCTTAATGCTTGTATTATCACCATGGAAACATTAGCCAAGTTTAAAGACTTGTTATTATCGCGAGGCACACGTAGTTTAGACGACTTCTAGGCACAAGCCTGCACCGTGTGTGAGTTTAAAATAATCTATCATGCAATGTTGCATGCTATACGGCGAGCGCACTATGAAGACACACAACTTGCTTAAGAGGTAAGTATTCTAATGTTTCTTGGGGTAGGCTTGTCTTGCTGTACGTAATACGAACTTTCTCCACTATCTGCAGCCATGTTATATTATTAATTTAGTATAATGCCTATTATTGTACAGTTTCTATTTTGGCCCCTTCTCAGCAATATTTGATCATTATCGTTTCAGGATAAGGTTGTAACATGATGTTATTTTTGTTTTTTCTTATTATTATCTTTATACAATAAAATATTTGTGTAATATTTAATAATTTGGATCACTATCAATTAAAAAACCAATAATATAAACAAAAATGTTTTAGAATCAATTCCTACTTGGGTCAACAAAGAAATATTTTAGTTACTTTTTATTAAATAATTACAATTAATATAAATAAAGTAACATAACCTATGCGTTAACACAGCTGTTTTATGAAATCATGTTATCTCTTATTTTAAGCCAAATGGGACAAAATAACTATATTGCATACCTTGTCCCTTTTGTGAAACGTTTTCTTTTATATAAAACTAAAATTAATTTATTAAATTTAATTACTGAATTAATACAGTATTTGAAAAAATGTATTAACACCAAGTGTCATCCATTACAAATTTTAAAAAATTAATTTGAACTTGGGTGGATATGTAAAATGAAATATAATGACAATTGAAAATTAGAACAAGATATATCAGGAGAGGGTGAACTAATAGAAAGAATTAAAAAATAGTATTACAAAAATATATGATTTTCATATAACAGATCTAATATAACGGTAAAATAGATTACGTCATACAAGAGAGGAATATTATCACAGTTATATAAATAAACAAATTTAAAATAAGACAATGAAAATATTGGAAACAATACCAATAGCACAAAAATAATAAACAAATAACAGATAATACAAGTTACCTTAGTTAACAATGTACATCTTGGGTAACCTGTGTTACAGTTGTTTTTGTGGTATTAGGGTGGTTTCCATATTGTCATTGTAATATATTGTACCAATGTGTCTTGGCTAAAGGTTAACGTTAAAAACTAGCAAGCTGCGCACAACATAAACTCTAACACCCAGCGGTTAATTCTAGATTGGGCAAACAGGTCTCACATTTAGGCAGGCTACACGTATAACACTATAACCATAGACATTACACATAAAACATACAAATTATCAAGCGTAACTTAGATATTTTCAACAGTAACAAAATAGGACCACATCACAACACACCGCCTAAACACCAAGGCAGAACCATTATAATATACGAGTATTTGTGTGGAAAGACGGTAATTTGTTACATTCAAATCATATATAATTCTTACTACACCTTTAACTCTGTCTCTTTGACTAAAAAGCTGTGCCTTTTAAATTACATGAACGTTAATAGAACCAAGACTCAAAGGTGTATTGTTTGCTGGAAGAGGAATATAAATTTACTTCTTTATGTCGGAAGTTAGGACAGGTTAGTAAAGTTTATTTAAACTGCCATTCTCTAACCTAGATTTCACATTAAGAAACCTAACCTAACATTAGGAAACCTAAACCTCACATTAGGACACCTACACGTCACTTTAGGAAATCTACACGTCAAATTAGGAAACCTAAGCGTCATATTACGAAACCTAAGCGTCATATTAGGAAACCTAAACCTCAAATTAGGAAACCTACACCTTACATTAAGTACCCTGCACCTCAAATTAGGAAACCAACACGTCACATTAGGAAACCTACACCTTACATTAGGTACCCTGCACCTCAAAATAAGATACCTACACCTCAAATTAGGAAACCCAAGCGTCATATTAGGAAACCTAAGCGTCATATTAGGAAACCTAAACCTCAAATTAGGAAACCTACACCTTACATTAAGTACCCTGCACCTCAAATTAGGAAACCAACACGTCACATTAGGAAACCTACACCTTACATTAGGTACCCTGCACCTCAAAATAAGATACCTACACCTCAAATTAGCAAACCTACACCTTACATTAAGAAACCAACACGTCACCTACACCCCTCATTAAGACATCACATCTCATTGAAACACGACATATCATTCTGAAACGTACACCGCTCATTAAGGAACAAACGCCGCTTATAAGGACACCTACACCACCGCTCATTAAGACATCACATTTAAAAAACACTTCAATTTCATAAAGACACCTACACCCTTTATTAGGATTCACAAACTTCACAATAAGAGACCTCCCAAAAAGACAGCTACACCTCTCATTAGGACACGTACACCACACATTAAGCGACCTCCCAAAAAACACTAACACCCTTCTTTAAGACACCACATTTCATTAAGACACCACATCTCATTACGACACCACATCTCATTACGACACCTACACCCCTCATCAAGGCACCTACACCTCCTTTTAGGACACCTTCACCTCACATTAGGATACCACATCTCATTAGGACACCACATAACGTTAAGACACCTACACCTCTCATTGAGACACCCCGTCTTATTAACGCACATACGTGGATTATTAAGACAATACATCTCATTAAGACATATACACCGCTTAATAATTCATAATCGAAGCATTGGTCCACTCGGCGAAAAGCATTTTGTCAAATAGTGACCATGGGCAGAAGCCAAGAATGGAGGCGCCGTCGTCATTGCATACTTAGTTGGTAAAATGAATTTGAAACACTGAAATAGCCCCGTGTCAGCAATATATTACAGCTGCAACTGTTTATTTGCGTAGCTTACGTGCCGGTAGGAGTGTGATAATGTTTGGCGCGCGTCGCTGTACTTCGTGTTTACATTAAGAACAAATGTTTAGAGTGCAATAAATTTAAGCAATTCTAA
>JBAIZL010000010.1:91593572-91628572 GCA_036971475.1 Prosapia bicincta | reverse complement strand
TTATTCAGTGAAATAAAGATCATTACTACAACAAAAAATAATAATCCCATAAGTAAGTATTTAAAGTGGAAACTATAAACTTACTTTCTGACGCGTTTCATTGCTGAAGCCTAACCTGGTACTGCAGAGACGCAAATATATTTTCAGTGAAATAATTCTTATGATTTATTCAGTGAAATAAAGATCATTACTACAACAAAAAATAATAATCCCATAAGTAAGTATTTAAAGTGGAAACTATAAACTTACTTTCTGACGCGTTTCATTGCTGAAGCCTAACCTGGTACTGCAGGACGCAAATATATTTTCAGTGAAATAATTCTTATGATTTATTCAGTGAAATCAAGATCATTACTACAACAAAAAATAATAATCCCATAAGTAAGTATTTAAAGTGGAAACTATAAACTTACTTTCTGACGCGTTTCATTGCTGAAGCCTAACCTGGTACTGCAGAGACGCAAATATATTTTCAGTGAAATAATTCTTATGATTTATTCAGTGAAATCAAGATCATTACTACAACAAAAAATAATAATCCCATAAGTAAGTATTTAAAGTGGAAACTATAAACTTACTTTCTGACGCGTTTCATTGCTGAAGCCTAACCTGGTACTGCAGAGACGCAAATATATTTTCAGTTAAATAATTCTTATGATTTATTCAGTGAAATCAAGATCATTACTACAACAAAAAATAATAATCCCATAAGTAACTATTTAAAGTGGAAACTATAAACTTACTTTCTGACGCGTTTCATTGCTGAAGCCTAACCTGGTACTGCAGAGACGCAAATATATTTTCAGTGAAATAATTCTTATGATTTAATCAGTGAAATCAAGATCATTACTACAACAAAAAATAATAATCCCATAAATAACTATTTAAAGTGGAAACTATAAACTTACTTTCTGACGCGTTTCATTGCTGAAGCCTAACCTGGTACTGCAGGACGCAAATATATTTTCAGTGAAATAATTCTTATGATTTAATCAGTGAAATCAAGATCATTACTACAACAAAAAATAATAATCCCATAAGTAACTATTTAAAGTGGAAACTATAAACTTACTTTCTGACGCGATTCATTGCTGAAGCCTAACCTGGTACTGCAGAGACGCAAATATATTTTCAGTGAAATAATTCTTATGATTTAATCAGTGAAATCAAGATCATTACTACAACAAAAAATAATAATCCCATAAATAACTATTTAAAGTGGAAACTATAAACTTACTTTCTGACGCGTTTCATTGCTGAAGCCTAACCTGGTACTGCAGGACGCAAATATATTTTCAGTGAAATAATTCTTATGATTTAATCAGTGAAATCAAGATCATTACTACAACAAAAAATAATAATCCCATAAGTAACTATTTAAAGTGGAAACTATAAACTTATTTTCTGACGCGTTTCATTGCTGAAGCCTAACCTGGTACTGCAGAGACGCAAATATATTTTCAGTGAAATAATTCTTATGATTTAATCAGTGAAATCAAGATCATTACTACAACAAAAAATAATAATCCCATAAATAACTATTTAAAGTGGAAACTATAAACTTACTTTCTGACGCGTTTCATTGCTGAAGCCTAACCTGGTACTGCAGGACGCAAATATATTTTCAGTGAAATAATTCTTATGATTTAATCAGTGAAATCAAGATCATTACTACAACAAAAAATAATAATCCCATAAGTAACTATTTAAAGTGGAAACTATAAACTTACTTTCTGACGCGTTTCATTGCTGAAGCCTAACCTGGTACTGCAGAGACGCAAATATATTTTCAGTGAAATAATTCTTATGATTTAATCAGTGAAATCAAGATCATTACTACAACAAAAAATAATAATCCCATAAATAACTATTTAAAGTGGAAACTATAAACTTACTTTCTGACGCGTTTCATTGCTGAAGCCTAACCTGGTACTGCAGAGACGCAAATATATTTTCAGTGAAATAATTCTTATGATTTAATCAGTGAAATCAAGATCATTACTACAACAAAAAATAATAATCCCATAAGTAAGTATTTAAAGTGGAAACTATAAACTTACTTTCTGACGCGTTTCATTGCTGAAGCCTAACCTGGTACTGCAGAGACGCAAATATATTTTCAGTGAAATAATTCTTATGATTTAATCAGTGAAATCAAGATCATTACTACAACAAAAAATAATAATCCCATAAATAACTATTTAAAGTGGAAACTATAAACTTACTTTCTGACGCGTTTCATTGCTCAAGCCTAACCTGGTACTGCAGAGACGCAAATATATTTTCAGTGAAATAATTCTTATGATTTATTAAGTGAAATAAAGATCATTACTACAACAAAAAATAATAATCCCATAAATAACTATTTAAAGTGGAAACTATAAACTTACTTTCTGACGCGTTTCATTGCTGAAGCCTAACCTGGTACTGCAGAGAAGCAAATATATTTTAAGTGAAATAATTCTTATGATTTAATCAGTGAAATCAAGATCATTACTACAACAAAAAATAATAATCCCATAAATAACTATTTAAAGTGGAAACTATAAACTTACTTTCTGACGCATTTCATTGCTGAAGCCTAACCTGGTACTGCAGAGAAGCAAATATATTTTCAGTGAAATAATTCCTATGATTTAATCAGTGAAATCAAGATCATTACTACAACAAAAAAATAATAATCCCATAAATAACTATTTAAAGTGGAAACTATAAACTTACTTTCTGACGCGTTTCATTGCTGAAGCCTAACCTGGTACTGCAGAGAAGCAAATATATTTTCAGTGAAATAATTCTTATGATTTATTCAGTGAAATAAAGATCATTACTACAACAAAAAATAATAATCCCATAAGTAAGTATTTAAAGTGGAAACTATAAACTTACTTTCTGACGCGTTTCATTGCTGAAGCCTAACCTGGTACTGCAGAGACGCAAATATATTTTCAGTTAAATAATTCTTATGATTTATTCAGTGAAATAAAGATCATTACTACAACAAAAAATAATAATCCCATAAATAACTATTTAAAGTGGAAACTATAAACTTACTTTCTGACGCGTTTCATTGCTGAAGCCTAACCTGGTACTGCAGAGAAGCAAATATATTTTCAGTGAAATAATTCTTATGATTTAATCAGTGAAATCAAGATCATTACTACAACAAAAAATAATAATCCCATAAATAACTATTTAAAGTGGAAACTATAAACTTACTTTCTGACGCGTTTCATTGCTGAAGCCTAACCTGGTACTGCAGAGAAGCAAATATATTTTAAGTGAAATAATTCTTATGATTTAATCAGTGAAATCAAGATCATTACTACAACAAAAAATAATAATCCCATAAATAACTATTTAAAGTGGAAACTATAAACTTACTTTCTGACGCGTTTCATTGCTGAAGCCTAACCTGGTACTGCAGAGAAGCAAATATATTTTCAGTGAAATAATTCCTATGATTTAATCAGTGAAATCAAGATCATTACTACAACAAAAAAATAATAATCCCATAAATAACTATTTAAAGTGGAAACTATAAACTTACTTTCTGACGCGTTTCATTGCTGAAGCCTAACCTGGTACTGCAGAGAAGCAAATATATTTTCAGTGAAATAATTCTTATGATTTATTCAGTGAAATAAAGATCATTACTACAACAAAAAATAATAATCCCATAAGTAAGTATTTAAAGTGGAAACTATAAACTTACTTTCTGACGCGTTTCATTGCTGAAGCCTAACCTGGTACTGCAGAGACGCAAATATATTTTCAGTTAAATAATTCTTATGATTTATTCAGTGAAATAAAGATCATTACTACAACAAAAAATAATAATCCCATAAATAACTATTTAAAGTGGAAACTATAAACTTACTTTCTGACGCGTTTCATTGCTGAAGCCTAACCTGGTACTGCAGAGAAGCAAATATATTTTCAGTGAAATAATTCTTATGATTTAATCAGTGAAATCAAGATCATTACTACAACAAAAAATAATAATCCCATAAATAACTATTTAAAGTGGAAACTATAAACTTACTTTCTGACGCGTTTCATTGCTGAAGCCTAACCTGGTACTGCAGAGAAGCAAATATATTTTCAGTGAAATAATTCTTATGATTTATTCAGTGAAATAAAGATCATTACTACAACAAAAAATAATAATCCCATAAGTAAGTATTTAAAGTGGAAACTATAAACTTACTTTCTGACGCGTTTCATTGCTGAAGCCTAACCTGGTACTGCAGAGACGCAAATATATTTTCAGTTAAATAATTCTTATGATTTATTCAGTGAAATAAAGATCATTACTACAACAAAAAATAATAATCCCATAAGTAAGTATTTAAAGTGGAAACTATAAACTTACTTTCTGACGCGTTTCATTGCTGAAGCCTAACCTGGTACTGCAAAGACGCAAATATATTTTCAGTGAAATAATTCTTATGATTTATTCAGTGAAATAAAGATCATTACTACAACAAAAAATAATAATCCCATAAGTAAGTATTTAAAGTGGAAACTATAAACTTACTTTCTGACGCGTTTCATTGCTGAAGCCTAACCTGGTACTGCAGAGACGCAAATATATTTTCAGTTAAATAATTCTTATGATTTATTCAGTGAAATAAAGATCATTACTACAACAAAAAATAATAATCCCATAAGTAAGTATTTAAAGTGGAAACTATAAACTTACTTTCTGACGCGTTTCATTGCTGAAGCCTAACCTGGTACTGCAGAGACGCAAATATATTTTCAGTGAAATAATTCTTATGATTTATTCAGTGAAATAAAGATCATTACTACAACAAAAAATAATAATCCCATAAGTAACTATTTAAAGTGGAAACTATAAACTTACTTTCTGACGCGTTTCATTGCTGAAGCCTAACCTGGTACTGCAGAGACGCAAATATATTTTCAGTTAAATAATTCCTATGATTTATTCAGTGAAATAAAGATCATTATTACAACAAAAAATAATAATCCCATAAGTAACTATTTAAAGTGGAAACTATAAACTTACTTTCTGACGCGTTTCATTGCTGAAGCCTAACCTGGTACTGCAGAGAAGCAAATATATTTTCAGTGAAATAATTCTTATGATTTATTCAGTGAAATAAAGATCATTACTACAACAAAAAATAATAATCCCATAAGTAAGTATTTAAAGTGGAAACTATAAACTTACTTTCTGACGCGTTTCATTGCTGAAGCCTAACCTGGTACTGCAGAGACGCAAATATATTTTCAGTTAAATAATTCTTATGATTTATTCAGTGAAATAAAGATCATTACTACAACAAAAAATAATAATCCCATAAGTAAGTATTTAAAGTGGAAACTATAAACTTACTTTCTGACGCGTTTCATTGCTGAAGCCTAACCTGGTACTGCAGAGACGCAAATATATTTTCAGTGAAATAATTCTTATGATTTATTCAGTGAAATAAAGATCATTACTACAACAAAAAATATTAATCCCATAAGTAAGTATTTAAAGTGGAAACTATAAACTTACTTTCTGACGCGTTTCATTGCTGAAGCCTAACCTGGTACTGCAGAGACGCAAATATATTTTCAGTTAAATAATTCTTATGATTTATTCAGTGAAATAAAGATCATTACTACAACAAAAAATAATAATCCCATAAGTAAGTATTTAAAGTGGAAACTATAAACTTACTTTCTGACGCGTTTCATTGCTGAAGCCTAACCTGGTACTGCAGAGACGCAAATATATTTTCAGTGAAATAATTCTTATGATTTATTCAGTGAAATAAAGATCATTACTACAACAAAAAATAGTAATCCCATAAATAAGTATTTAAAGTGGAAACTATAAACTTACTTTCTGACGCGTTTCATTGCTGAAGCCTAACCTGGTACTGCAGAGACGCAAATATATTTTCAGTGAAATAATTCTTATGATTTATTCAGTGAAATAAAGATCATTACTACAACAAAAAATAATAATCCCATAAGTAAGTATTTAAAGTGGAAACTATAAACTTACTTTCTGACGCGTTTCATTGCTGAAGCCTAACCTGGTACTGCAGAGACGCAAATATATTTTCAGTGAAATAATTCTTATGATTTATTCAGTGAAATAAAGATCATTACTACAACAAAAAATAATAATCCCATAAGTAAGTATTTAAAGTGGAAACTATAAACTTACTTTCTGACGCGTTTCATTGCTGAAGCCTAACCTGGTACTGCAGAGACGCAAATATATTTTCAGTTAAATAATTCCTATGATTTATTCAGTGAAATAAAGATCATTATTACAACAAAAAATAATAATCCCATAAGTAACTATTTAAAGTGGAAACTATAAACTTACTTTCTGACGCGTTTCATTGCTGAAGCCTAACCTGGTACTGCAGAGAAGCAAATATATTTTCAGTGAAATAATTCTTATGATTTATTCAGTGAAATAAAGATCATTACTACAACAAAAAATAATAATCCCATAAGTAAGTATTTAAAGTGGAAACTATAAACTTACTTTCTGACGCGTTTCATTGCTGAAGCCTAACCTGGTACTGCAGAGACGCAAATATATTTTCAGTGAAATAATTCTTATGATTTATTCAGTGAAATAAAGATCATTACTACAACAAAAAATAATAATCCCATAAGTAAGTATTTAAAGTGGAAACTATAAACTTACTTTCTGACGCGTTTCATTGCTGAAGCCTAACCTGGTACTGCAGAGACGCAAATATATTTTCAGTTAAATAATTCTTATGATTTATTCAGTGAAATAAAGATCATTACTACAACAAAAAATAATAATCCCATAAGTAAGTATTTAAAGTGGAAACTATAAACTTACTTTCTGACGCGTTTCATTGCTGAAGCCTAACCTGGTACTGCAGAGACGCAAATATATTTTCAGTGAAATAATTCTTATGATTTATTCAGTGAAATAAAGATCATTACTACAACAAAAAATAATAATCCCATAAGTAAGTATTTAAAGTGGAAACTATAAACTTACTTTCTGACGCGTTTCATTGTTGAAGCCTAACCTGGTACTGCAGAGACGCAAATATATTTTCAGTTAAATAATTCCTATGATTTATTCAGTGAAATAAAGATCATTATTACAACAAAAAATAATAATCCCATAAGTAACTATTTAAAGTGGAAACTATAAACTTACTTTCTGACGCGTTTCATTGCTGAAGCCTAACCTGGTACTGCAGAGAAGCAAATATATTTTCAGTGAAATAATTCTTATGATTTATTCAGTGAAATAAAGATCATTACTACAACAAAAAATAATAATCCCATAAGTAAGTATTTAAAGTGGAAACTATAAACTTACTTTCTGACGCGTTTCATTGCTGAAGCCTAACCTGGTACTGCAGAGACGCAAATATATTTTCAGTGAAATAATTCTTATGATTTATTCAGTGAAATAAAGATCATTACTACAACAAAAAATAATAATCCCATAAGTAAGTATTTAAAGTGGAAACTATAAACTTACTTTCTGACGCGTTTCATTGCTGAAGCCTAACCTGGTACTGCAGAGACGCAAATATATTTTCAGTTAAATAATTCTTATGATTTATTCAGTGAAATAAAGATCATTACTACAACAAAAAATAATAATCCCATAAGTAAGTATTTAAAGTGGAAACTATAAACTTTCTTTCTGACGCGTTTCATTGCTGAGGCCTAACCTGGTACTGCAGAGACGCAAATATATTTTCAGTGAAATAATTCTTATGATTTATTCAGTGAAATAAAGATCATTACTACAACAAAAAATAGTAATCCCATAAATAAGTATTTAAAGTGGAAACTATAAACTTACTTTCTGACGCGTTTCATTGCTGAAGCCTAACCTGGTACTGCAGAGACGCAAATATATTTTCAGTGAAATAATTCTTATGATTTAATCAGTGAAATAAAGATCATTACTACAACAAAAAATAATAATCCCATAAGTAAGTATTTAAAGTGGAAACTATAAACTTACTTTCTGACGCGTTTCATTGCTGAAGCCTAACCTGGTACTGCAGAGACGCAAATATATTTTCAGTGAAATAATTCTTATGATTTAATCAGTGAAATCAAGATCATTACTACAACAAAAAATAATAATCCCATAAATAACTATTTAAAGTGGAAACTATAAACTTACTATCTGACGCGTTTCATTGCTCAAGCCTAACCTGGTACTGCAGAGACGCAAATATATTTTCAGTGAAATAATTCTTATGATTTATTAAGTGAAATAAAGATCATTACTACAACAAAAAATAATAATCCCATAAATAACTATTTAAAGTGGAAACTATAAACTTACTTTCTGACGCGTTTCATTGCTGAAGCCTAACCTGGTACTGCAGAGAAGCAAATATATTTTAAGTGAAATAATTCTTATGATTTAATCAGTGAAATCAAGATCATTACTACAACAAAAAATAATAATCCCATAAATAACTATTTAAAGTGGAAACTATAAACTTACTTTCTGACGCGTTTCATTGCTGAAGCCTAACCTGGTACTGCAGAGAAGCAAATATATTTTCAGTGAAATAATTCCTATGATTTAATCAGTGAAATCAAGATCATTACTACAACAAAAAAATAATAATCCCATAAATAACTATTTAAAGTGGAAACTATAAACTTACTTTCTGACGCGTTTCATTGCTGAAGCCTAACCTGGTACTGCAGAGAAGCAAATATATTTTCAGTGAAATAATTCTTATGATTTATTCAGTGAAATAAAGATCATTACTACAACAAAAAATAATAATCCCATAAGTAAGTATTTAAAGTGGAAACTATAAACTTACTTTCTGACGCGTTTCATTGCTGAAGCCTAACCTGGTACTGCAGAGACGCAAATATATTTTCAGTTAAATAATTCTTATGATTTATTCAGTGAAATAAAGTTCATTACTACAACAAAAAATAATAATCCCATAAATAACTATTTAAAGTGGAAACTATAAACTTACTTTCTGACGCGTTTCATTGCTGAAGCCTAACCTGGTACTGCAGAGAAGCAAATATATTTTCAGTGAAATAATTCTTATGATTTAATCAGTGAAATCAAGATCATTACTACAACAAAAAATAATAATCCCATAAATAACTATTTAAAGTGGAAACTATAAACTTACTTTCTGACGCGTTTCATTGCTGAAGCCTAACCTGGTACTGCAGAGAAGCAAATATATTTTCAGTGAAATAATTCTTATGATTTATTCAGTGAAATAAAGATCATTACTACAACAAAAATAATAATCCCATAAGTAAGTATTTAAAGTGGAAACTATAAACTTACTTTCTGACGCGTTTCATTGCTGAAACCTAACCTGGTACTGCAGAGACGCAAATATATTTTCAGTTAAATAATTCTTATGATTTATTCAGTGAAATAAAGATCATTACTACAACAAAAAATAATAATCCCATAAGTAAGTATTTAAAGTGGAAACTATAAACTTACTTTCTGACGCGTTTCATTGCTGAAGCCTAACCTGGTACTGCAGAGACGCAAATATATTTTCAGTGAAATAATTCTTATGATTTATTCAGTGAAATAAAGATCATTACTACAACAAAAAATAATAATCCCATAAGTAAGTATTTAAAGTGGAAACTATAAACTTACTTTCTGACGCGTTTCATTGCTGAAGCCTAACCTGGTACTGCAGAGACGCAAATATATTTTCAGTTAAATAATTCTTATGATTTATTCAGTGAAATAAAGATCATTACTACAACAAAAAATAATAATCCCATAAGTAAGTATTTAAAGTGGAAACTATAAACTTACTTTCTGACGCGTTTCATTGCTGAAGCCTAACCTGGTACTGCAGAGACGCAAATATATTTTCAGTTCAATAATTCTTATGATTTATTCAGTGAAATAAAGATCATTACTACAACAAAAAATAATAATCCCATAAGTAAGTATTTAAAGTGGAAACTATAAACTTACTTTCTGACGCGTTTCATTGCTGAAGCCTAACCTGGTACTGCAGAGACGCAAATATATTTTCAGTGAAATAATTCTTATGATTTATTCAGTGAAATAAAGATCATTACTACAACAAAAAATAATAATCCCATAAGTAAGTATTTAAAGTGGAAACTATAAACTTACTTTCTGACGCGTTTCATTGCTGAAGCCTAACCTGGTACTGCAGAGACGCAAATATATTTTCAGTTAAATAATTCTTATGATTTATTCAGTGAAATAAAGATCATTACTACAACAAAAAATAATAATCCCATAAGTAAGTATTTAAAGTGGAAACTATAAACTTACTTTCTGACGCGTTTCATTGCTGAAGCCTAACCTGGTACTGCAGAGACGCAAATATATTTTCAGTGAAATAATTCTTATGATTTATTCAGTGAAATAAAGATCATTACTACAACAAAAAATAGTAATCCCATAAATAAGTATTTAAAGTGGAAACTATAAACTTACTTTCTGACGCGTTTCATTGCTGAAGCCTAACCTGGTACTGCAGAGACGCAAATATATTTTCAGTGAAATAATTCTTATGATTTATTCAGTGAAATAAAGATCATTACTACAACAAAAAATAATAATCCCATAAGTAAGTATTTAAAGTGGAAACTATAAACTTACTTTCTGACGCGTTTCATTGCTGAAGCCTAACCTGGTACTGCAGAGACGCAAATATATTTTCAGTGAAATAATTCTTATGATTTATTCAGTGAAATAAAGATCATTACTACAACAAAAAATAATAATCCCATAAGTAAGTATTTAAAGTGGAAACTATAAACTTACTTTCTGACGCGTTTGATTGCTGAAGCCTAACCTGGTACTGCAGAGACGCAAATATATTTTCAGTGAAATAATTCTTATGATTTATTCAGTGAAATAAAGATCATTACTACAACAAAAAATAATAATCCCATAAGTAAGTATTTAAAGTGGAAACTATAAACTTACTTTCTGACGCGTTTCATTGCTGAAGCCTAACCTGGTACTGCAGAGACGCAAATATATTTTCAGTTAAATAATTCTTATGATTTATTCAGTGAAATAAAGATCATTACTACAACAAAAAATAATAATCCCATAAGTAACTATTTAAAGTGGAAACTATAAACTTAATTTCTGACGCGTTTCATTGCTGAAGCCTAACCTGGTACTGCAGAGACGCAAATATATTTTCAGTGAAATAATTCTTATGATTTATTCAGTGAAATAAAGATCATTACTACAACAAAAAATAATAATCCCATAAGTAAGTATTTAAAGTGGAAACTATAAACTTACTTTCTGACGCGTTTCATTGCTGAAGCCTAACCTGGTACTGCAGAGACGCAAATATATTTTCAGTTAAATAATTCTTATGATTTATTCAGTGAAATAAAGATCATTACTACAACAAAAAATAATAATCCCATAAGTAACTATTTAAAGTGGAAACTATAAACTTAATTTCTGACGCGTTTCATTGCTGAAGCCTAACCTGGTACTGCAGAGACGCAAATATATTTTCAGTTAAATAATTCTTATGATTTATTCAGTGAAATAAAGATCATTACTACAACAAAAAATAATAATCCCATAAGTAACTATTTAAAGTGGAAACTATAAACTTACTTTCTGACGCGTTTCATTGCTGAAGCCTAACCTGGTACTGCAGAGACGCAAATATATTTTCAGTTAAATAATTCTTATGATTTATTCAGTGAAATAAAGATCATTACTACAACAAAAAATAATAATCCCATAAGTAAGTATTTAAAGTGGAAACTATAAACTTACTTTCTGACGCGTTTCATTGCTGAAGCCTAACCTGGTACTGCAGAGACGCAAATATATTTTCAGTGAAATAATTCTTATGATTTATTCAGTGAAATAAAGATCATTACTACAACAAAAAATAGTAATCCCATAAGTAAGTATTTAAAGTGGAGACTATAAACTTACTTTCTGACGCGTTTCATTGCTGAAGCCTAACCTGGTACTGCAGAGACGCAAATATATTTTCAGTGAAATAATTCTTATGATTTATTCAGTGAAATAAAGATCATTACTACAACAAAAAATAATAATCCCATAAGTAAGTATTTAAAGTGGAAACTATAAACTTACTTTCTGACGCGTTTCATTGCTGAAGCCTAACCTGGTACTGCAGAGACGCAAATATATTTTCAGTGAAATAATTCTTATGATTTATTCAGTGAAATAAAGATCATTACTACAACAAAAAATAATAATCCCATAAGTAAGTATTTAAAGTGGAAACTATAAACTTACTTTCTGACGCGTTTGATTGCTGAAGTCTAACCTGGTACTGCAGAGACGCAAATATATTTTCAGTGAAATAATTCTTATGATTTATTCAGTGAAATAAAGATCATTACTACAACAAACAACAATAATAATCCCATAAGTAACTATTTAAAGTGGAAACTATAAACATACTTTCTGACGCGTTTCTTTGCTGAAGCCTAACCTGGTACTGCAGAGACGCAAATATATTTTCAGTTAAATAATTCTTATGATTTATTCAGTGAAATAAAGATCATTACTACAACAAAAAATAATAATCCCATAAGTAAGTATTTAAAGTGGAAACTATAAACTTACTTTCTGACGCGTTTCATTGCTGAAGCCTAACCTGGTACTGCAGAGAAGCAAATATATTTTCAGTGAAATAATTCTTATGATTTATTCAGTGAAATAAAGATCATTACTACAACAAAAAATAATAATCCCATAAGTAAGTATTTAAAGTGGAAACTATAAACTTACTTTCTGACGCGTTTCATTGCTGAAGCCTAACCTGGTACTGCAGAGACGCAAATATATTTTCAGTGAAATAATTCTTATGATTTATTCAGTGAAATAAAGATCATTACTACAACAAAAAATAATAATCCCATAAGTAAGTATTTAAAGTGGAAACTATAAACTTACTTTCTGACGCGTTTCATTGCTGAAGCCTAACCTGGTACTGCAGAGACGCAAATATATTTTCAGTGAAATAATTCTTATGATTTATTCAGTGAAATAAAGATCATTACTACAACAAAAAATAATAATCCCATAAGTAAGTATTTAAAGTGGAAACTATAAACTTACTTTCTGACGCGTTTCATTGCTGAAGCCTAACCTGGTACTGCAGAGACGCAAATATATTTTCAGTTAAATAATTCTTATGATTTATTCAGTGAAATAAAGATCATTACTACAACAAAAAATAATAATCCCATAAGTAACTATTTAAAGTGGAAACTATAAACTTACTTTCTGACGCGTTTCATTGCTGAAGCCTAACCTGGTACTGCAGAGACGCAAATATATTTTCAGTTAAATAATTCTTATGATTTATTCAGTGAAATAAAGATCATTACTACAACAAAAAATAATAATCCCATAAGTAACTATTTAAAGTGGAAACTATAAACTTACTTTCTGACGCGTTTCATTGCTGAAGCCTAACCTGGTACTGCAGAGACGCAAATATATTTTAGGTTAAATAATTCCTATGATTTATTCAGTGAAATAAAGATCATTACTACAACAAAAAATAATAATCCCATAAGTAACTATTTAAAGTGGAAACTATAAACTTACTTTCTGACGCGTTTCATTGCTGAAGCCTAACCTGGTACTGCAGAGACGCAAATATATTTTCAGTGAAATAATTCTTATGATTTATTCAGTGAAATAAAGATCATTACTACAACAAAAAATAATAATCCCATAAGTAACTATTTAAAGTGGAAACTATAAACTTACTTTCTGACGCGTTTCATTGCTCAAGCCTAACCTGGTACTGCAGAGACGCAAATATATTTTCAGTGAAATAATTCTTATGATTTATTAAGTGAAATAAAGATCATTACTACAACAAAAAATAATAATCCCATAAATAACTATTTAAAGTGGAAACTATAAACTTACTTTCTGACGCGTTTCATTGCTGAAGCCTAACCTGGTACTGCAGAGAAGCAAATATATTTTCAGTGAAATAATTCTTATGATTTAATCAGTGAAATCAAGATCATTACTACAACAAAAAATAATAATCCCATAAATAACTATTTAAAGTGGAAACTATAAACTTACTTTCTGACGCGTTTCATTGCTGAAGCCTAACCTGGTACTGCAGAGAAGCAAATATATATTCAGTGAAATAATTCTTATGATTTAATCAGTGAAATCAAGATCATTACTACAACAAAAAAATAATAATCCCATAAATAACTATTTAAAGTGGAAACTATAAACTTACTTTCTGACGCGTTTCATTGCTGAAGCCTAACCTGGTACTGCAGAGAAGCAAATATATTTTCAGTGAAATAATTCTTATGATTTATTCAGTGAAATAAAGATCATTACTACAACAAAAAATAATAATGCCATAAATAACTATTTAAATTGGAAACTATAAACTTACTTTCTGACGCGTTTCATTGCTGAAGCCTAACCTGGTACTGCAGAGAAGCAAATATTTTTTCAGTGAAATAATTCTTATGATTTAATCAGTGAAATCAAGATCATTACTACAACAAAAAATAATAATCCCATAAATAACTATTTAAAGTGGAAACTATAAACTTACTTTCTGACGCGTTTCATTGCTGAAGCCTAACCTGGTACTGCAGAGAAGCAAATATATTTTCAGTGAAATAATTCTTATGATTTATTCAGTGAAATAAAGATCATTACTACAACAAAAAATAATAATCCCATAAGTAACTATTTAAAGTGGAAACTATAAACTTACTTTCTGACGCGTTTCATTGCTGAAGCCTAACCTGGTACTGCAGAGACGCAAATATATTTTCAGTTAAATAATTCTTATGATTTATTCAGTGAAATAAAGATCATTACTACAACAAAAAATAATAATCCCATAAGTAAGTATTTAAAGTGGAAACTATAAACTTACTTTCTGACGCGTTTCATTGCTGAAGCCTAACCTGGTACTGCAGAGACGCAAATATATTTTCAGTGAAATAATTCTTATGATTTATTCAGTGAAATCAAGATCATTACTACAACAAAAAATAATAATCCCATAAGTAAGTATTTAAAGTGGAAACTATAAACTTACTTTCTGACGCGTTTCATTGCTGAAGCCTAACCTGGTACTGCAGAGACGCAAATATATTTTCAGTTAAATAATTCTTATGATTTATTCAGTGAAATAAAGATCATTACTACAACAAAAAATAATAATCCCATAAGTAAGTATTTAAAGTGGAAACTATAAACTTACTTTCTGACGCGTTTCATTGCTGAAGCCTAACCTGGTACTGCAGAGACGCAAATATATTTTCAGTGAAATAATTCTTATGATTTATTCAGTGAAATAAAGATCATTACTACAACAAAAAATAGTAATCCCATAAGTAAGTATTTAAAGTGGAAACTATAAACTTACTTTCTGACGCGTTTCATTGCTGAAGCCTAACCTGGTACTGCAGAGACGCAAATATATTTTCAGTGAAATAATTCTTATGATTTATTCAGTGAAATAAAGATCATTACTACAACAAAAAATAATAATCCCATAAGTAAGTATTTAAAGTGGAAACTATAAACTTACTTTCTGACGCGTTTCATTGCTGAAGCCTAACCTGGTACTGCAGAGACGCAAATATATTTTCAGTTAAATAATTCTTATGATTTATTCAGTGAAATAAAGATCATTACTACAACAAAAAATAATAATCCCATAAGTAAGTATTTAAAGTGGAAACTATAAACTTACTTTCTGACGCGTTTGATTGCTGAAGCCTAACCTGGTACTGCAGAGACGCAAATATATTTTCAGTGAAATAATTCTTATGATTTATTCAGTGAAATAAAGATCATTACTACAACAAAAAATAGTAATCCCATAAGTAAGTATTTAAAGTGGAAACTATAAACTTATTTTCTGACGCGTTTCATTGCTGAAGCCTAACCTGGTACTGCAGAGACGCAAATATATTTTCAGTGAAATAATTCTTATGATTTATTCAGTGAAATAAAGATCATTACTACAACAAAAAATAATAATCCCATAAGTAAGTATTTAAAGTGGAAACTATAAACTTACTTTCTGACGCGTTTCATTGCTGAAGTATAACCTGGTACTGCAGAGAAGCAAATATATTTTCAGTTAAATAATTCTTATGATTTATTCAGTGAAATAAAGATCATTACTACAACAAAAAATAATAATCCCATAAGTAAGTATTTAAAGTGGAAACTATAAACTTACTTTCTGACGCGTTTCATTGCTGAAGCCTAACCTGGTACTGCAGACACGCAAATATATTTTCAGTGAAATAATTCTTATGATTTATTCAGTGAAATAAAGATCATTACTACAACAAACAACAATAATAATCCCATAAGTAAGTATTTAAAGTGGAGACTATAAACTTACTTTCTGACGCGTTTCATTGCTGAAGCCTAACCTGGTACTGCAGAGACGCAAATATATTTTCAGTGAAATAATTCTTATGATTTATTCAGTGAAATAAAGATCATTACTACAACAAAAAATAATAATCCCATAAGTAAGTATTTAAAGTGGAAACTATAAACTTACTTTCTGACGCGTTTCATTGCTGAAGCCTAACCTGGTACTGCAGAGACGCAAATATATTTTCAGTTAAATAATTCTTATGATTTATTCAGTGAAATAAAGATCATTACTACAACAAAAAATAATAATCCCATAAGTAACTATTTAAAGTGGAAACTATAAACTTACTTTCTGACGCGTTTCATTGCTGAAGCCTAACCTGGTACTGCAGAGAAGCAAATATATTTTCAGTTAAATAATTCTTATGATTTATTCAGTGAAATAAAGATCATTACTACAACAAAAAATAATAATCCCATAAGTAAGTATTTAAAGTGGAAACTATAAACTTACTTTCTGACGCGTTTCATTGCTGAAGCCTAACCTGGTACTGCAGAGAAGCAAATATATTTTCAGTGAAATAATTCTTATGATTTATTCAGTGAAATAAAGATCATTACTACAACAAAAAATAATAATCCCATAAATAACTATTTAAAGTGGAAACTATAAACTTACTTTCTGACGCGTTTCATTGCTGAAGCCTAACCTGGTACTGCAGAGAAGCAAATCTATTTTCAGTTAAATAATTCTTATGATTTATTCAGTGAAATAAAGATCATTACTACAACAAAAAATAATAATCCCATAAGTAACTATTTAAAGTGGAAACTATAAACGTACTTTCTGACGCGTTTCATTGCTGAAGCCTAACCTGGTACTGCAGAGACGCAAATATATTTTCAGTTAAATAATTCCTATGATTTATTCAGTGAAATAAAGATCATTACTACAACAAAAAATAATAATCCCATAAGTAACTATTTAAAGTGGAAACTATAAACTTACTTTCTGACGCGTTTCATTGCTGAAGCCTAACCTGGTACTGCAGAGAAGCAAATATATTTTCAGTGAAATAATTCTTATGATTTATTCAGTGAAATAAAGATCATTACTACAACAAAAAATAATAATCCCATAAGTAAGTATTTAAAGTGGAAACTATAAACTTACTTTCTGACGCGTTTCATTGCTGAAGCCTAACCTGGTTCTGCAGAGACGCAAATATATTTTCAGTTAAATAATTCTTATGATTTATTCAGTGAAATAAAGATCATTACTACAACAAAAAATAATAATCCCATAAGTAAGTATTTAAAGTGAAAACTATAAACTTACTTTCTGACGCGTTTCATTGCTGAAGCCTAACCTGGTACTGCAGAGACGCAAATATATTTTCAGTGAAATAATTCTTATGATTTATTCAGTGAAATAAAGATCATTACTACAACAAAAAATAATAATCCCATAAGTAAGTATTTAAAGTGGAAACTATAAACTTACTTTCTGACCCGTTTCATTGCTGAAGCCTAACCTGGTACTGCAGAGACGCAAATATATTTTCAGTTAAATAATTCTTATGATTTATTCAGTGAAATAAAGATCATTACTACAACAAAAAATAATAATCCCATAAGTAAGTATTTAAAGTGGAAACTATAAACTTACTTTCTGACGCGTTTCATTGCTGAAGCCTAACCTGGTACTGCAGAGACGCAAATATATTTTCAGTGAAATAATTCTTATGATTTATTCCGTGAAATAAAGATCATTACTACAACAAAAAATAGTAATCCCATAAGTAAGTATTTAAAGTGGAAACTATAAACTTACTTTCTGACGCGTTTCATTGCTGAAGCCTAACCTGGTACTGCAGAGACGCAAATATATTTTCAGTGAAATAATTCTTATGATTTATTCAGTGAAATAAAGATCATTACTACAACAAAAAATAATAATCCCATAAGTAAGTATTTAAAGTGGAAACTACAAACTTACTTTCTGACGCGTTTCATTGCTGAAGCCTAACCTGGTACTGCAGAGACGCAAATATATTTTCAGTGAAATAATTCTTATGATTTATTCAGTGAAATAAAGATCATTACTACAACAAAAAATAATAATCCCATAAGTAAGTATTTAAAGTGGAAACTATAAACTTACTTTCTGACGCGTTTGATTGCTGAAGCCTAACCTGGTACTGCAGAGACGCAAATATATTTTCAGTGAAATAATTCTTATGATTTATTCAGTGAAATAAAGATCATTACTACAACAAACAACAATAATAATCCCATAAGTAACTATTTAAAGTGGAAACTATAAACATACTTTCTGACGCGTTTCTTTGCTGAAGCCTAACCTGGTACTGCAGAGACGCAAATATATTTTCAGTTAAATAATTCTTATGATTTATTCAGTGAAATAAAGATCATTACTACAACAAAAAATAATAATCCCATAAGTAAGTATTTAAAGTGGAAACTATAAACTTACTTTCTGACGCGTTTCATTGCTGAAGCCTAACCTGGTACTGCAGAGAAGCAAATATATTTTCAGTGAAATAATTCTTATGATTTATTCAGTGAAATAAAGATCATTACTACAACAAAAAATAATAATCCCATAAGTAAGTATTTAAAGTGGAAACTATAAACTTACTTTCTGACGCGTTTCATTGCTGAAGCCTAACCTATACTGCAGAGACGCAAATATATTTTCAGTGAAATAATTCTTATGATTTATTCAGTGAAATAAAGATCATTACTACAACAAAAAATAATAATCCCATAAGTAAGTATTTAAAGTGGAAACTATAAACTTACTTTCTGACGCGTTTCATTGCTGAAGCCTAACCTGGTACTGCAGAGACGCAAATATATTTTCAGTGAAATAATTCTTATGATTTATTCAGTGAAATAAAGATCATTACTACAACAAAAAATAATAATCCCATAAGTAAGTATTTAAAGTGGAAACTATAAACTTACTTTCTGACGCGTTTCATTGCTGAAGCCTAACCTGGTACTGCAGAGACGCAAATATATTTTCAGTTAAATAATTCTTATGATTTATTCAGTGAAATAAAGATCATTACTACAACAAAAAATAATAATCCCATTAGTAACTATTTAAAGTGGAAACTATAAACTTACTTTCTGACGCGTTTCATTGCTGAAGCCTAACCTGGTACTGCAGAGACGCAAATATATTTTCAGTTAAATAATTCTTATGATTTATTCAGTGAAATAAAGATCATTACTACAACAAAAAATAATAATCCCATAAGTAACTATTTAAAGTGGAAACTATAAACTTACTTTCTGACGCGTTTCATTGCTGAAGCCTAACCTGGTACTGCAGAGACGCAAATATATTTTCAGTGAAATAATTCTTATGATTTATTCAGTGAAATAAAGATCATTACTATAACAAAAAAAAATAATCCCATAAGTAAGTATTTAAAGTGGAAACTATAAACTTACTTTCTGACGCGTTTCATTGCTGAAGCCTAACCTGGTACTGCAGAGACGCAAATATATTTTCAGTTAAATAATTCCTATGATTTATTCAGTGAAATAAAGATCATTACTACAACAAAAAATAATAATCCCATAAGTAACTATTTAAAGTGGAAACTATAAACTTACTTTCTGACGCGTTTCATTGCTGAAGCCTAACCTGGTACTGCAGAGACGCAAATATATTTTCAGTTAAATAATTCTTATGATTTATTCAGTGAAATAAAGATCATTACTACAACAAAAAATAATAATCCCATAAGTAACTATTTAAAGTGGAAACTATAAACTTACTTTCTGACGCGTTTCATTGCTGAGGCCTACCCTGGTACTGCAGAGACGCAAATATATTTTCAGTTAAATAATTCCTATGTTTTATTCAGTGAAATCAAGATCATTACTACCACAAACAATAATAATCCCATAAGTAACTATTTAAAGTGGAAACTATAAACATACTTTCTGACGCGTTTCATTGCTGAAGCCTAACCTGGTACTGCAGAGACGCAAATATATTTTCAGTGAAATAATTCTTATGATTTATTCAGTGAAATAAAGATCATTACTACAACAAAAAATAATAATCCCATAAGTAAGTATTTAAAGTGGAAACTATAAACTTACTTTCTGACGCGTTTCATTGCTGAAGCCTAACCTGGTACTGCAGAGACGCAAATATATTTTCAGTTAAATAATTCCTATGATTTATTCAGTGAAATAAAGATCATTACTACAACAAAAAATAATAATCCCATAAGTAACTATTTAAAGTGGAAACTATAAACTTACTTTCTGACGCGTTTCATTGCTGAAGCCTAACCTGGTACTGCAGAGAAGCAAATATATTTTCAGTGAAATAATTCTTATGATTTATTCAGTGAAATAAAGATCATTACTACAACAAAAAATAATAATCCCATAAGTAAGTATTTAAAGTGGAAACTATAAACTTACTTTCTGACGCGTTTCATTGCTGAAGCCTAACTTGGTACTGCAGAGACGCAAATATATTTTCAGTTAAATAATTCTTATGATTTATTCAGTGAAATAAAGATCATTACTACAACAAAAAATAATAATCCCATAAGTAAGTATTTAAAGTGGAAACTATAAACTTACTTTCTGACGCGTTTCATTGCTGAAGCCTAAGCTGGTACTGCAGAGACGCAAATATATTTTCAGTTAAATAATTCTTATGATTTATTCAGTGTAATAAAGATCATTACTACAACAAAAAATAATAATCCCATAAGTTAGTATTTAAAGTGGAAACTATAAACTTACTTTCTGACGCGTTTCATTGCTGAAGCCTAACCTGGTACTGCAGAGACGCAAATATATTTTCAGTTAAATAATTCCTATGATTTATTCAGTGAAATAAAGATCATTACTACAACAAAAAATAATAATCCCATAAGTAACTATTTAAAGTGGAAACTATAAACTTACTTTCTGACGCGTTTCATTGCTGAAGCCTAACCTGGTACTGCAGAGACGCAAATATATTTTCAGTGAAATAATTCTTATGATTTATTCAGTGAAATCAAGATCATTACTACAACAAAAAATAGTAATCCCATAAGTAACTATTTAAAGTGGAAACTATAAACTTACTTTCTGACGCGTTTCATTGCTGAAGCCTAACCTGGTACTGCAGAGACGCAAATATATTTTCAGTGAAATAATTCTTATGATTTATTCAGTGAAATAAAGATCATTACTACAACAAAAAATAATAATCCCATAAGTAAGTATTTAAAGTGGAAACTATAAACTTACTTTCTGACGCGTTTCATTGCTGAAGCCTAACCTGGTACTGCAGAGACGCAAATATATTTTCAGTTAAATAATTCTTATGATTTATTCAGTGAAATAAAGATCATTACTACAACAAAAAATAATAATCCCATAAGTAACTATTTAAAGTGGAAACTATAAACTTACTTTCTGACGCGTTTCATTGCTGAAGCCTAACCTGGTACTGCAGAGACGCAAATATATTTTCAGTTAAATATTTCTTATGATTTATTCAGTGAAATAAAGATCATTACTACAACAAAAAATAATAATCCCATAAGTAACTATTTAAAGTGGAAACTATAAACTTACTTTCTGACGCGTTTCATTGCTGAAGCCTAACCTGGTACTGCAGAGACGCAAATATATTTTCAGTGAAATAATTCTTATGATTTATTCAGTGAAATAAAGATCATTACTACAACAACAAAAAATAATCCCATAAGTAAGTATTTAAAGTGGAAACTATAAACTTACTTTCTGACGCGTTTCATTGCTGAAGCCTAACCTGGTACTGCAGAGACGCAAATATATTTTCAGTTAAATAATTCCTATGATTTATTCAGTGAAATAAAGATCATTACTACAACAAAAAATAATAATCCCATAAGTAACTATTTAAAGTGGAAACTATAAACTTACTTTCTGACGCGTTTCATTGCTGAAGCCTAACCTGGTACTGCAGAGACGCAAATATATTTTCAGTGAAATAATTCTTATGATTTATTCAGTGAAATCAAGATCATTACTACAACAAAAAATAATAATCCCATAAGTAACTATTTAAAGTGGAAACTATAAACTTACTTTCTGACGCGTTTCATTGCTGAAGCCTAACCTGGTACTGCAGAGACGCAAATATATTTTCAGTTAAATAATTCTTATGATTTATTCAGTGAAATAAAGATCATTACTACAACAAAAAATAATAATCCCATAAGTAACTATTTAAAGTGGAAACTATAAACTTACTTTCTGACGCGTTTCATTGCTGAAGCCTAACCTGGTACTGCAGAGACGCAAATATATTTTCAGTTAAATAATACTTATGATTTATTCAGTGAAATAAAGATCATTACTACAATAAAAAATAATAATCCCATAAGTAAGTATTTAAAGTGGAAACTATAAACTTACTTTCTGACGCGTTTCATTGCTGAAGCCTAACCTGGTACTGCAGAGAAGCAAATATATTTTCAGTTAAATAATACTTATGATTTATTCAGTGAAATAAAGATCATTACTACAACAAAAAATAATAATCCCATAAGTAAGTATTTAAAGTGGAAACTATAAACTTACTTTCTGACGCGTTTCATTGCTGAAGCCTAACCTGGTACTGCAGAGACGCAAATATATTTTCAGTTAAATAATACTTATGATTTATTCAGTGAAATAAAGATCATTACTACAACAAAAAATAATAATCCCATAAGTAACTATTTAAAGTGGAAACTATAAACTTACTTTCTGACGCGTTTCATTGCTGAAGCCTAACCTGGTACTGCAGAGACGCAAATATATTTTCAGTTAAATAATACTTATGATTTATTCAGTGAAATAAAGATCATTACTACAACAAAAAATAATAATCCCATAAGTAAGTATTTAAAGTGGAAACTATAAACTTACTTTCTGACGCGTTTCATTGCTGAAGCCTAACCTGGTACTGCAGAGACGCAAATATATTTTCAGTTAAATAATACTTATGATTTATTCAGTGAAATAAAGATCATTACTACAACAAAAAATAATAATCCCATAAGTAACTATTTAAAGTGGAAACTATAAACTTACTTTCTGACGCGTTTCATTGCTGAAGCCTAACCTGGTACTGCAGAGACGCAAATATATTTTCAGTGAAATAATTCTTATGATTTATTCAGTGAAATCAAGATCATTACTACAACAAAAAATAGTAATCCCATAAGTAACTATTTAAAGTGGAAACTATAAACTTACTTTCTGACGCGTTTCATTGCTGAAGCCTAACCTGGTACTGCAGAGACGCAAATATATTTTCAGTGAAATAATTCTTATGATTTATTCAGTGAAATAAAGATCATTACTACAACAAAAAATAATAATCCCATAAGTAAGTATTTAAAGTGGAAACTATAAACTTACTTTCTGACGCGTTTCATTGCTGAAGCCTAACCTGGTACTGCAGAGACGCAAATATATTTTCAGTTAAATAATTCTTATGATTTATTCAGTGAAATAAAGATCATTACTACAACAAAAAATAATAATCCCATAAGTAAGTATTTAAAGTGGAAACTATAAACTTACTTTCTGACGCGTTTCATTGCTGAAGCCTAACCTGGTACTGCAGAGACGCAAATATATTTTCAGTTAAATATTTCTTATGATTTATTCAGTGAAATAAAGATCATTACTACAACAAAAAATAATAATCCCATAAGTAACTATTTAAAGTGGAAACTATAAACTTACTTTCTGACGCGTTTCATTGCTGAAGCCTAACCTGGTACTGCAGAGACGCAAATATATTTTCAGTTAAATAATTCCTATGATTTATTCAGTGAAATAAAGATCATTACTACAACAAAAAATAATAATCCCATAAGTAACTATTTAAAGTGGAAACTATAAACTTACTTTCTGACGCGTTTCATTGCTGAAGCCTAACCTGGTACTGCAGAGAAGCAAATATATTTTCAGTGAAATAATTCTTATGATTTATTCAGTGAAATAAAGATCATTACTACAACAAAAAATAATAATCCCATAAGTAAGTATTTAAAGTGGAAACTATAAACTTACTTTCTGACGCGTTTCATTGCTGAAGCCTAACTTGGTACTGCAGAGACGCAAATATATTTTCAGTTAAATAATTCTTATGATTTATTCAGTGAAATAAAGATCATTACTACAACAAAAAATAATAATCCCATAAGTAAGTATTTAAAGTGGAAACTATAAACTTACTTTCTGACGCGTTTCATTGCTGAAGCCTAAGCTGGTACTGCAGAGACGCAAATATATTTTCAGTTAAATAATTCTTATGATTTATTCAGTGTAATAAAGATCATTACTACAACAAAAAATAATAATCCCATAAGTAAGTATTTAAAGTGGAAACTATAAACTTACTTTCTGACGCGTTTCATTGCTGAAGCCTAACCTGGTACTGCAGAGACGCAAATATATTTTCAGTTAAATAATTCCTATGATTTATTCAGTGAAATAAAGATCATTACTACAACAAAAAATAATAATCCCATAAGTAACTATTTAAAGTGGAAACTATAAACTTACTTTCTGACGCGTTTCATTGCTGAAGCCTAACCTGGTACTGCAGAGACGCAAATATATTTTCAGTGAAATAATTCTTATGATTTATTCAGTGAAATCAAGATCATTACTACAACAAAAAATAGTAATCCCATAAGTAACTATTTAAAGTGGAAACTATAAACTTACTTTCTGACGCGTTTCATTGCTGAAGCCTAACCTGGTACTGCAGAGACGCAAATATATTTTCAGTGAAATAATTCTTATGATTTATTCAGTGAAATAAAGATCATTACTACAACAAAAAATAATAATCCCATAAGTAAGTATTTAAAGTGGAAACTATAAACTTACTTTCTGACGCGTTTCATTGCTGAAGCCTAACCTGGTACTGCAGAGACGCAAATATATTTTCAGTTAAATAATTCTTATGATTTATTCAGTGAAATAAAGATCATTACTACAACAAAAAATAATAATCCCATAAGTAACTATTTAAAGTGGAAACTATAAACTTACTTTCTGACGCGTTTCATTGCTGAAGCCTAACCTGGTACTGCAGAGACGCAAATATATTTTCAGTTAAATATTTCTTATGATTTATTCAGTGAAATAAAGATCATTACTACAACAAAAAATAATAATCCCATAAGTAACTATTTAAAGTGGAAACTATAAACTTACTTTCTGACGCGTTTCATTGCTGAAGCCTAACCTGGTACTGCAGAGACGCAAATATATTTTCAGTGAAATAATTCTTATGATTTATTCAGTGAAATAAAGATCATTACTACAACAACAAAAAATAATCCCATAAGTAAGTATTTAAAGTGGAAACTATAAACTTACTTTCTGACGCGTTTCATTGCTGAAGCCTAACCTGGTACTGCAGAGACGCAAATATATTTTCAGTTAAATAATTCCTATGATTTATTCAGTGAAATAAAGATCATTACTACAACAAAAAATAATAATCCCATAAGTAACTATTTAAAGTGGAAACTATAAACTTACTTTCTGACGCGTTTCATTGCTGAAGCCTAACCTGGTACTGCAGAGACGCAAATATATTTTCAGTGAAATAATTCTTATGATTTATTCAGTGAAATCAAGATCATTACTACAACAAAAAATAATAATCCCATAAGTAACTATTTAAAGTGGAAACTATAAACTTACTTTCTGACGCGTTTCATTGCTGAAGCCTAACCTGGTACTGCAGAGACGCAAATATATTTTCAGTTAAATAATTCTTATGATTTATTCAGTGAAATAAAGATCATTACTACAACAAAAAATAATAATCCCATAAGTAACTATTTAAAGTGGAAACTATAAACTTACTTTCTGACGCGTTTCATTGCTGAAGCCTAACCTGGTACTGCAGAGACGCAAATATATTTTCAGTTAAATAATACTTATGATTTATTCAGTGAAATAAAGATCATTACTACAATAAAAAATAATAATCCCATAAGTAAGTATTTAAAGTGGAAACTATAAACTTACTTTCTGACGCGTTTCATTGCTGAAGCCTAACCTGGTACTGCAGAGAAGCAAATATATTTTCAGTTAAATAATACTTATGATTTATTCAGTGAAATAAAGATCATTACTACAACAAAAAATTAAAATCCCATAAGTAAGTATTTAAAGTGGAAACTATAAACTTACTTTCTGACGCGTTTCATTGCTGAAGCCTAACCTGGTACTGCAGAGACGCAAATATATTTTCAGTTAAATAATACTTATGATTTATTCAGTGAAATAAAGATCATTACTACAACAAAAAATAATAATCCCATAAGTAACTATTTAAAGTGGAAACTATAAACTTACTTTCTGACGCGTTTCATTGCTGAAGCCTAACCTGGTACTGCAGAGACGCAAATATATTTTCAGTTAAATAATACTTATGATTTATTCAGTGAAATAAAGATCATTACTACAACAAAAAATAATAATCCCATAAGTAAGTATTTAAAGTGGAAACTATAAACTTACTTTCTGACGCGTTTCATTGCTGAAGCCTAACCTGGTACTGCAGAGACGCAAATATATTTTCAGTTAAATAATACTTATGATTTATTCAGTGAAATAAAGATCATTACTACAACAAAAAATAATAATCCCATAAGTAACTATTTAAAGTGGAAACTATAAACTTACTTTCTGACGCGTTTCATTGCTGAAGCCTAACCTGGTACTGCAGAGACGCAAATATATTTTCAGTGAAATAATTCTTATGATTTATTCAGTGAAATCAAGATCATTACTACAACAAAAAATAGTAATCCCATAAGTAACTATTTAAAGTGGAAACTATAAACTTACTTTCTGACGCGTTTCATTGCTGAAGCCTAACCTGGTACTGCAGAGACGCAAATATATTTTCAGTGAAATAATTCTTATGATTTATTCAGTGAAATAAAGATCATTACTACAACAAAAAATAATAATCCCATAAGTAAGTATTTAAAGTGGAAACTATAAACTTACTTTCTGACGCGTTTCATTGCTGAAGCCTAACCTGGTACTGCAGAGACGCAAATATATTTTCAGTTAAATAATTCTTATGATTTATTCAGTGAAATAAAGATCATTACTACAACAAAAAATAATAATCCCATAAGTAAGTATTTAAAGTGGAAACTATAAACTTACTTTCTGACGCGTTTCATTGCTGAAGCCTAACCTGGTACTGCAGAGACGCAAATATATTTTCAGTTAAATATTTCTTATGATTTATTCAGTGAAATAAAGATCATTACTACAACAAAAAATAATAATCCCATAAGTAACTATTTAAAGTGGAAACTATAAACTTACTTTCTGACGCGTTTCATTGCTGAAGCCTAACCTGGTACTGCAGAGACGCAAATATATTTTCAGTTAAATAATTCCTATGATTTATTCAGTGAAATAAAGATCATTACTACAACAAAAAATAATAATCCCATAAGTAACTATTTAAAGTGGAAACTATAAACTTACTTTCTGACGCGTTTCATTGCTGAAGCCTAACCTGGTACTGCAGAGACGCAAATATATTTTCAGTGAAATAATTCTTATGATTTATTCAGTGAAATAAAGATCATTACTACAACAAAAAAAAATAATCCCATAAGTAAGTATTTAAAGTGGAAACTATAAACTTACTTTCTGACGCGTTTCATTGCTGAAGCCTAACCTGGTACTGCAGAGACGCAAATATATTTTCAGTTAAATAATTCCTATGATTTATTCAGTGAAATAAAGATCATTACTACAACAAAAAATAATAATCCCATAAGTAACTATTTAAAGTGGAAACTATAAACTTACTTTCTGACGCGTTTCATTGCTGAAGCCTAACCTGGTACTGCAGAGACGCAAATATATTTTCAGTGAAATAATTCTTATGATTTATTCAGTGAAATCAAGATCATTACTACAACAAAAAATAATAATCCCATAAGTAAGTATTTAAAGTGGAAACTATAAACTTACTTTCTGACGCGTTTCATTGCTGAAGCCTAACCTGGTACTGCAGAGACGCAAATATATTTTCAGTTAAATAATTCTTATGATTTATTCAGTGAAATAAAGATCATTACTACAACAAAAAATAATAATCCCATAAGTAACTATTTAAAGTGGAAACTATAAACTTACTTTCTGACGCGTTTCATTGCTGAAGCCTAACCTGGTACTGCAGAGACGCAAATATATTTTCAGTTAAATAATTCCTATGTTTTATTCAGTGAAATCAAGATCATTACTACCACAAACAATAATAATCCCATAAGTAACTATTTAAAGTGGAAACTATAAACATACTTTCTGACGCGTTTCATTGCTGAAGCCTAACCTGGTACTGCAGAGACGCAAATATATTTTCAGTGAAATAATTCTTATGATTTATTCAGTGAAATAAAGATCATTACTACAACAAAAAATAATAATCCCATAAGTAAGTATTTAAAGTGGAAACTATAAACTTACTTTCTGACGCGTTTCATTGCTGAAGCCTAACCTGGTACTGCAGAGACGCAAATATATTTTCAGTTAAATAATTCCTATGATTTATTCAGTGAAATAAAGATCATTACTACAACAAAAAATAATAATCCCATAAGTAACTATTTAAAGTGGAAACTATAAACTTACTTTCTGACGCGTTTCATTGCTGAAGCCTAACCTGGTACTGCAGAGACGCAAATATATTTTCAGTGAAATAATTCCTATGATTTATTCAGTGAAATAAAGATCATTACTACAACAAAAAATAATAATCCCGTAAGTAACTATTTAAAGTGGAAACTATAAACTTACTTTCTGACGCGTTTCATTGCTGAAGCCTAACCTGGTACTGCAGAGACGCAAATATATTTTCAGTTAAATAATTCCTATGATTTATTCAGTGAAATAAAGATCATTACTACAACAAAAAATAATAATCCCATAAGTAACTATTTAAAGTGGAAACTATAAACTTACTTTCTGACGCGTTTCATTGCTGAAGCCTAACCTGGTACTGCAGAGACGCAAATATATTTTCAGTGAAATAATTCTTATGATTTATTCAGTGAAATCAAGATCATTACTACAACAAAAAAAAGTAATCCCATAAGTAACTATTTAAAGTGGAAACTATAAACTTACTTTCTGACGCGTTTCATTGCTGAAGCCTAACCTGGTACTGCAGAGACGCAAATATATTTTCAGTGAAATAATTCTTATGATTTATTCAGTGAAATCAAGATCATTACTACAACAAAAAATAATAATCCCATAAGTAACTATTTAAAGTGGAAACTATAAACTTACTTTCTGACGCGTTTCATTGCTGAAGCCTAACCTGGTACTGCAGAGACGCAAATATATTTTCAGTTAAATAATTCTTATGATTTATTCAGTGAAATAAAGATCATTACTACAACAAAAAATAATAATCCCATAAGTAACTATTTAAAGTGGAAACTATAAACTTACTTTCTGACGCGTTTCATTGCTGAAGCCTAACCTGGTACTGCAGAGACGCAAATATATTTTCAGTTAAATAATACTTATGATTTATTCAGTGAAATAAAGATCATTACTACAACAAAAAATAATAATCCCATAAGTAACTATTTAAAGTGGAAACTATAAACTTACTTTCTGACGCGTTTCATTGCTGAAGCCTAACCTGGTACTGCAGAGACGCAAATATATTTTCAGTTAAATAATACTTATGATTTATTCAGTGAAATAAAGATCATTACTACAACAAAAAATAATAATCCCATAAGTAACTATTTAAAGTGGAAACTATAAACTTACTTTCTGACGCGTTTCATTGCTGAAGCCTAACCTGGTACTGCAGAGACGCAAATATATTTTCAGTGAAATAATTCTTATGATTTATTCAGTGAAATCAAGATCATTACTACAACAAAAAATAGTAATCCCATAAGTAACTATTTAAAGTGGAAACTATAAACTTACTTTCTGACGCGTTTCATTGCTGAAGCCTAACCTGGTACTGCAGAGACGCAAATATATTTTCAGTGAAATAATTCTTATGATTTATTCAGTGAAATAAAGATCATTACTACAACAAAAAATAATAATCCCATAAGTAAGTATTTAAAGGGGAAACTATAAACTTACTTTCTGACGCGTTTCATTGCTGAAGCCTAACCTGGTACTGCAGAGACGCAAATATATTTTCAGTTAAATAATTCTTATGATTTATTCAGTGAAATAAAGATCATTACTACAACAAAAAATAATAATCCCATAAGTAAGTATTTAAAGTGGAAACTATAAACTTACTTTCTGACGCGTTTCATTGCTGAAGCCTAACCTGGTACTGCAGAGACGCAAATATATTTTCAGTTAAATATTTCTTATGATTTATTCAGTGAAATAAAGATCATTACTACAACAAAAAATAATAATCCCATAAGTAACTATTTAAAGTGGAAACTATAAACTTACTTTCTGACGCGTTTCATTGCTGAAGCCTAACCTGGTACTGCAGAGACGCAAATATATTTTCAGTTAAATAATTCCTATGATTTATTCAGTGAAATAAAGATCATTACTACAACAAAAAATAATAATCCCATAAGTAACTATTTAAAGTGGAAACTATAAACTTACTTTCTGACGCGTTTCATTGCTGAAGCCTAACCTGGTACTGCAGAGACGCAAATATATTTTCAGTGAAATAATTCTTATGATTTATTCAGTGAAATAAAGATCATTACTACAACAAAAAAAAATAATCCCATAAGTAAGTATTTAAAGTGGAAACTATAAACTTACTTTCTGACGCGTTTCATTGCTGAAGCCTAACCTGGTACTGCAGAGACGCAAATATATTTTCAGTTAAATAATTCCTATGATTTATTCAGTGAAATAAAGATCATTACTACAACAAAAAATAATAATCCCATAAGTAACTATTTAAAGTGGAAACTATAAACTTACTTTCTGACGCGTTTCATTGCTGAAGCCTAACCTGGTACTGCAGAGACGCAAATATATTTTCAGTGAAATAATTCTTATGATTTATTCAGTGAAATCAAGATCATTACTACAACAAAAAATAATAATCCCATAAGTAACTATTTAAAGTGGAAACTATAAACTTACTTTCTGACGCGTTTCATTGCTGAAGCCTAACCTGGTACTGCAGAGACGCAAATATATTTTCAGTTAAATAATTCTTATGATTTATTCAGTGAAATAAAGATCATTACTACAACAAAAAATAATAATCCCATAAGTAACTATTTAAAGTGGAAACTATAAACTTACTTTCTGACGCGTTTCATTGCTGAAGCCTAACCTGGTACTGCAGAGACGCAAATATATTTTCAGTTAAATAATTCCTATGTTTTATTCAGTGAAATCAAGATCATTACTACCACAAACAATAATAATCCCATAAGTAACTATTTAAAGTGGAAACTATAAACATACTTTCTGACGCGTTTCATTGCTGAAGCCTAACCTGGTACTGCAGAGACGCAAATATATTTTCAGTGAAATAATTCTTATGATTTATTCAGTGAAATAAAGATCATTACTACAACAAAAAATAATAATCCCATAAGTAAGTATTTAAAGTGGAAACTATAAACTTACTTTCTGACGCGTTTCATTGCTGAAGCCTAACCTGGTACTGCAGAGACGCAAATATATTTTCAGTTAAATAATTCCTATGATTTATTCAGTGAAATAAAGATCATTACTACAACAAAAAATAATAATCCCATAAGTAACTATTTAAAGTGGAAACTATAAACTTACTTTCTGACGCGTTTCATTGCTGAAGCCTAACCTGGTACTGCAGAGACGCAAATATATTTTCAGTTAAATAATACTTATGATTTATTCAGTGAAATAAAGATCATTACTACAACAAAAAATAATAATCCCATAAGTAAGTATTTAAAGTGGAAACTATAAACTTACTTTCTGACGCGTTTCATTGCTGAAGCCTAACCTGGTACTGCAGAGACGCAAATATATTTTCAGTTAAATAATTCCTATGATTTATTCAGTGAAATAAAGATCATTACTACAACAAAAAATAATAATCCCATAAGTAACTATTTAAAGTGGAAACTATAAACTTACTTTCTGACGCGTTTCATTGCTGAAGCCTAACCTGGTACTGCAGAGACGCAAATATATTTTCAGTGAAATAATTCTTATGATTTATTCAGTGAAATCAAGATCATTACTACAACAAAAAAAAGTAATCCCATAAGTAACTATTTAAAGTGGAAACTATAAACTTACTTTCTGACGCGTTTCATTGCTGAAGCCTAACCTGGTACTGCAGAGACGCAAATATATTTTCAGTTAAATAATTCTTATGATTTATTCAGTGAAATAAAGATCATTACTACAACAAAAAATAATAATCCCATAAGTAACTATTTAAAGTGGAAACTATAAACTTACTTTCTGACGCGTTTCATTGCTGAAGCCTAACCTGGTACTGCAGAGACGCAAATATATTTTCAGTTAAATAATTCCTATGATTTATTCAGTGAAATCAAGATCATTACTACCACAAACAATAATAATCCCATAAGTAACTATTTAAAGTGGAAACTATAAACATACTTTCTGACGCGTTTCATTGCTGAAGCCTAACCTGGTACTGCAGAGACGCAAATATATTTTCAGTGAAATAATTCTTATGATTTATTAAGTGAAATAAAGATCATTACTACAATAAAAAATAATAATCCCATAAGTAAGTATTTAAAGTGGAAACTATAAACTTACTTTCTGACGCGTTTCATTGCTGAAGCCTAACCTGGTACTGCAGAGACGCAAATATATTTTCAGTGAAATAATTCTTATGATTTATTAAGTGAAATAAAGATCATTACTACAACAAAAAATAATAATCCCATAAGTAACTATTTAAAGTGGAAACTATAAACTTACTTTCTGACGCGTTTCATTGCTGAAGCCTAACCTGGTACTGCAGAGACGCAAATATATTTTCAGTTAAATAATTCTTATGATTTATTCAGTGAAATAAAGATTATTACTACAACAAAAAATAATAATCCCATAAGTAACTATTTAAAGTGGAAACTATAAACTTACTTTCTGACGCGTTTCATTGCTGAAGCCTAACCTGGTACTGCAGAGACGCAAATATATTTTCAGTTAAATAATACTTATGATTTATTCAGTGAAATAAAGATCATTACTACAATAAAAAATAATAATCCCATAAGTAAGTATTTAAAGTGGAAACTATAAACTTACTTTCTGACGCGTTTCATTGCTGAAGCCTAACCTGGTACTGCAGAGAAGCAAATATATTTTCAGTTAAATAATACTTATGATTTATTCAGTGAAATAAAGATCATTACTACAACAAAAAATAATAATCCCATAAGTAAGTATTTAAAGTGGAAACTATAAACTTACTTTCTGACGCGTTTCATTGCTGAAGCCTAACCTGGTACTGCAGAGACGCAAATATATTTTCAGTTAAATAATACTTATGATTTATTCAGTGAAATAAAGATCATTACTACAACAAAAAATAATAATCCCATAAGTAACTATTTAAAGTGGAAACTATAAACTTACTTTCTGACGCGTTTCATTGCTGAAGCCTAACCTGGTACTGCAGAGACGCAAATATATTTTCAGTTAAATAATACTTATGATTTATTCAGTGAAATAAAGATCATTACTACAACAAAAAATAATAATCCCATAAGTAAGTATTTAAAGTGGAAACTATAAACTTACTTTCTGACGCGTTTCATTGCTGAAGCCTAACCTGGTACTGCAGAGACGCAAATATATTTTCAGTTAAATAATACTTATGATTTATTCAGTGAAATAAAGATCATTACTACAACAAAAAATAATAATCCCATAAGTAACTATTTAAAGTGGAAACTATAAACTTACTTTCTGACGCGTTTCATTGCTGAAGCCTAACCTGGTTCTGCAGAGACGCAAATATATTTTCAGTTAAATAATTCTTATGATTTATTCAGTGAAATAAAGATTATTACTACAACAAAAAATAATAATCCCATAAGTAACTATTTAAAGTGGAAACTATAAACTTACTTTCTGACGCGTTTCATTGCTGAAGCCTAACCTGGTACTGCAGAGACGCAAATATATTTTCAGTTAAATAATACTTATGATTTATTCAGTGAAATAAAGATCATTACTACAATAAAAAATAATAATCCCATAAGTAAGTATTTAAAGTGGAAACTATAAACTTACTTTCTGACGCGTTTCATTGCTGAAGCCTAACCTGGTACTGCAGAGAAGCAAATATATTTTCAGTTAAATAATACTTATGATTTATTCAGTGAAATAAAGATCATTACTACAACAAAAAATAATAATCCCATAAGTAAGTATTTAAAGTGGAAACTATAAACTTACTTTCTGACGCGTTTCATTGCTGAAGCCTAACCTGGTACTGCAGAGACGCAAATATATTTTCAGTTAAATAATACTTATGATTTATTCAGTGAAA
>JBAIZL010000010.1:91538572-91588572 GCA_036971475.1 Prosapia bicincta | reverse complement strand
CATTATTTACCGTCAGATATTGGGGTATATCCTAAACACAAATTGAATATAATCTTAAGGCAACAAATATTACGAGAGTCATTATTTACCGTCAGATATTGGGGTATATCCTAAACACAAATTGAATATAATCTTAAAGCAACAAATATTACGAGAGTCATTATTTACCATCAGATATTGGGGTATATCCTAAACACAAATTGAATATAATCTTAAAGCAACAAATATTACGAGAGTCATTATTTACCGTCAGATATTGGGGTATATCCTAAACACAAATTGAATATAATCTTAAGGCAACAAATATTATGAGAGTCATTATTTACCGTCAGATATTGTGGTATATCCTAAACACAAATTGAATATAATCTTAAAGCAACAAATATTACGAGAGTCATTATTTACCGTCAGATATTGGGGTATATCCTAAACACAAATTGAATATAATCTTAAGGCAACAAATATTATGAGAGTCATTATTTACCGTCAGATATTGGGGTATATCCTAAACACAAATTGAATATAATCTTAAGGCAACAAATATTACGAGAGTCATTATTTACCGTCAGATATTGGGGTATATCCTAAACACAAATTGAATATAATCTTAAAGCAACAAATGTTATGAGAGTCATTACTTACCGTCAGATATTGGGGTATATCCTAAACACAAATTGAATATAATCTTAAGGCAACAAATATTACGAGAGTCATTATTTACCGTCAGATATTGGGGTATATCCTAAACACAAATTGAATATAATCTTAAGGCAACAAATATTATGAGAGTCATTATTTACCGTCAGATATTGTGGTATATCCTAAACACAAATTGAATATAATCTTAAAGCAACAAATATTACGAGAGTCATTATTTACCGTCAGATATTGGGGTATATCCTAAACACAAATTGAATATAATCTTAAGGCAACAAATATTATGAGAGTCATTGTTTACCGTCAGATATTGGGGTATATCCTAAACACAAATTGAATATAATCTTAAGGCAACAAATATTACGAGAGTCATTATTTACCGTCAGATATTGGGGTATATCCTAAACACAAATTGAATATAATCTTAAAGCAACAAATGTTATGAGAGTCATTACTTACCGTCAGATATTGGGGTATATCCTAAACACAAATTGAATATAATCTTAAGGCAACAAATATTACGAGAGTCATTATTTACCGTCAGATATTGGGGTATATCCTAAACACAAATTGAATATAATCTTAAGGCAACAAATGTTATGAGAGTCATTATTTACCGTCAGATATTGGGGTATATCCTAAACACAAATTGAATATAATCTTAAGGCAACAAATATTACGAGAGTCATTATTTACCGTCAGATATTGGGGTATATCCTAAACACAAATTGAATATAATCTTAAGGCAACAAATGTTATGAGAGTCATTACTTACCGTCAGATATTGGGGTATATCCTAAACACAAATTGAATATAATCTTAAGGCAACAAATATTACGAGAGTCATTACTTACCGTCAGATATTGGGGTATATCCTAAACACAAATTGAATATAATCTTAAGGCAACAAATGTTATGAGAGTCATTATTTACCGTCAGATATTGGGGTATATCCTAAACACAAATTGAATATAATCTTAAGGCAACAAATATTACGAGAGTCATTATTTACCGTCAGATATTGGGGTATATCCTAAACACAAATTGAATATAATCTTAAGGCAACAAATGTTATGAGATTCATTACTTACCGTCAGATATTGGGGTATATCCTAAACACAAATTGAATATAATCTTAAGGCAACAAATATTATGAGATTCATTATTTACCGTCAGATATTGGGGTATATCCTAAACACAAATTGAATATAATCTTAAGGCAACAAATGTTATGAGAGTCATTACTTACCGTCAGATATTGGGGTATATCCTAAACACAAATTGAATATAATCTTAAGGCAACAAATATTATGAGATTCATTATTTACCGTCAGATATTGGGGTATATCCTAAACACAAATTGAATATAATCTTAAGGCAACAAATGTTATGAGAGTCATTACTTACCGTCAGATATTGGGGTATATCCTAAACACAAATTGAATATAATCTTAAGGCAACAAATATTACGAGAGTCATTATTTACCGTCAGATATTGGGGTATATCCTAAACACAAATTGAATATAATCTTAAGGCAACAAATGTTATGAGAGTCATTACTTACCGTCAGATATTGGGGTATATCCTAAACACAAATTGAATATAATCTTAAGGCAACAAATATTACGAGAGTCATTATTTACCGTCAGATATTGGGGTATATCCTAAACACAAATTGAATATAATCTTAAGGCAACAAATGTTATGAGAGTCATTACTTACCGTCAGATATTGGGGTATATCCTAAACACAAATTGAATATAATCTTAAGGCAACAAATATTATGAGATTCATTATTTACCGTCAGATATTGGGGTATATCCTAAACACAAATTGAATATAATCTTAAGGCAACAAATGTTATGAGAGTCATTATTTACCGTCAGATATTGGGGTATATCCTAAACACAAATTGAATATAATCTTAAGGCAACAAATGTTATGAGAGTCATTATTTACCGTCAGATATTGGGGTATATCCTAAACACAAATTGAATATAATCTTAAGGCAACAAATGTTATGAGAGTCATTATTTACCGTCAGATATTGGGGTATATCCTAAACACAAATTGAATATAATCTTAAGGCAACAAATATTACGAGAGTCATTACTTACCGTCAGATATTGGGGTATATCCTAAACACAAATTGAATATAATCTTAAGGCAACAAATGTTATGAGAGTCATTATTTACCGTCAGATATTGGGGTATATCCTAAACACAAATTGAATATAATCTTAAGGCAACAAATATTACGAGAGTCATTATTTACCGTCAGATATTGGGGTATATCCTAAACACAAATTGAATATAATCTTAAGGCAACAAATGTTATGAGAGTCATTACTTACCGTCAGATATTGGGGTATATCCTAAACACAAATTGAATATAATCTTAAGGCAACAAATATTACGAGAGTCATTACTTACCGTCAGATATTGGGGTATATCCTAAACACAAATTGAATATAATCTTAAGGCAACAAATGTTATGAGAGTCATTATTTACCGTCAGATATTGAGGTATATCCTAAACACAAATTGAATATAATCTTAAGGCAACAAATATTACGAGAGTCATTATTTACCGTCAGATATTGGGGTATATCCTAAACACAAATTGAATATAATCTTAAGGCAACAAATGTTATGAGAGTCATTACTTACCGTCAGATATTGGGGTATATCCTAAACACAAATTGAATATAATCTTAAGGCAACAAATGTTATGAGAGTCATTACTTACCGTCAGATATTGGGGTATATCCTAAACACAAATTGAATATAATCTTAAGGCAACAAATATTACGAGAGTCATTATTTACCGTCAGATATTGGGGTATATCCTAAACACAAATTGAATATAATCTTAAGGCAACAAATATTATGAGAGTCATTATTTACCGTCAGATATTGGGGTATATCCTAAACACAAATTGAATATAATCTTAAGGCAACAAATGTTATGAGAGTCATTATTTACCGTCAGATATTGGGGTATATCCTAAACACAAATTGAATATAATCTTAAGGCAACAAATATTATGAGAGTCATTATTTACCGTCAGATATTGGGGTATATCCTAAACACAAATTGAATATAATCTTAAGGCAACAAATGTTATGAGAGTCATTATTTACCGTCAGATATTGGGGTATATCCTAAACACAAATTGAATATAATCTTAAGGCAACAAATATTACGAGAGTCACTATTTACCGTCAGATATTGGGGTATATCCTAAACACAAAAAGAATATAATCTTAAGGCAACAAATATTACGAGAGTCATTATTTACCGTCAGATATTGGGGTATATCCTAAACACAAATTGAATATAATCTTAAGGCAACAAATATTACGAGAGTCACTATTTACCGTCAGATATTGGGGTATATCCTAAACACAAATTGAATATAATCTTAAGGCAACAAATATTACGAGAGACATTAATTGCCGTGAGATATTGGGGTATATCCTAAACACAAATTGAATATAATCTTAAGGCAACAAATATTACGAGAGTCACTATTTACCGTCAGATATTGGGGTATATCCTAAACACAAATTGAATATAATCTTAAGGCAACAAATGTTATGAGAGTCATTATTTACCGTCAGATATTGGGGTATATCCTAAACACAAATTGAATATAATCTTAAGGCAACAAATATTACGAGAGTCACTATTTACCGTCAGATATTGGGGTATATCCTAAACACAAAAAGAATATAATCTTAAGGCAACAAATATTACGAGAGTCATTATTTACCGTCAGATATTGGGGTATATCCTAAACACAAATTGAATATAATCTTAAGGCAACAAATGTTATGAGAGTCATTATTTACCGTCAGATATTGGGGTATATCCTAAACACAAATTGAATATAATCTTAAGGCAACAAATATTATGAGAGTCATTATTTACCGTCAGATATTGGGGTATATCCTAAACACAAAAAGAATATAATCTTAAGGCAACAAATATTACGAGAGTCACTATTTACCGTCAGATATTGGGGTATATCCTAAACACAAAAAGAATATAATCTTAAGGCAACAAATATTACGAGAGTCATTATTTACCGTCAGATATTGGGGTATATCCTAAACACAAATTGAATATAATCTTAAGGCAACAAATGTTATGAGAGTCATTATTTACCGTCAGATATTGGGGTATATCCTAAACACAAATTGAATATAATCTTAAGGCAACAAATATTATGAGAGTCATTATTTACCGTCAGATATTGGGGTATATCCTAAACACAAATTGAATATAATCTTAAGGCAACAAATATTACGAGAGTCACTATTTACCGTCAGATATTGGGGTATATCCTAAACACAAATTGAATATAATCTTAAGGCAACAAATATTACGAGAGTCATTATTTACCGTCAGATATTGGGGTATATCCTAAACACAAATTGAATATAATCTTAAGGCAACAAATATTACGAGAGTCACTATTTACCGTCAGATATTCGGGTATATCCTAAACACAAATTGAATATAATCTTAAGGCAACAAATATTACGAGAGTCATTATTTACCGTCAGATATTGGGGTATATCCTAAACACAAATTGAATATAATCTTAAGGCAACAAATATTATGAGAGTCATTATTTACCGTCAGATATTGGGGTATATCCTAAACACAAATTGAATATAAACTTAAGGCAACAAATATTACGAGAGTCATTATTTACCGTCAGATATTGGGGTATATCCTAAACACAAATTGAATATAAACTTAAGGCACACAAATATTACGAAGGCAGGGAAGCTAGCAGGTAATTCAACCCTTTATAAAATACTTGTTTATTTAACTGTGAAATGAAATCAATGTGCACAGGTCACTTTGTGGTTGAAGGTCGCGGCACGCTTTCAAGGCCAATCACGCACTCACACACGTGTGTCCCTTGTTTTAATTACCTGACAACGTAACAACTTTCACGCCATTCCTCCTTCGGTTTATTTTGTTATCTTTAAAAGTATGTTTTTATTGAATCGTTGGACGTGATTGGTAATAAAAATTAGTTGACATATATTTTTCGATTACATCATTTTAGCGCAAAAGTATCTATGGCTGGATATTGAAAGAGTAATACAATCCTATTAATAACATAAATTTAGCTTGTATTCACTAAAACTACTAATAAAATAAATACAATTTTAAACATATAATATACATAGATATACATTTATCTATGGGTATAAAAAGATTTTGTAAAACATTATTGTGTTACTAGAAGTGTTAGGTTGTTCATGTTGGAGGATACGGGGTTGTTATATGTAATACAATATACTTCTATATTCATTTTTTCCAATTCCTTCTATTAGTTCACACTCTCACTATATAAATCTTGTTCAAATTTTCAATCCACTCTTGATGTTAGCACAGTTTTTTTCAAATATTAATTCATTATTTAAATTTAATGATTTAATTTTAGTTTTATATAAAGGAAAATTTTTTACAAAAGGGGCAAGGTATGCAATGTAGTTATTTCGTCTTGTTTAGCTTGAAATAAGTGATAACATATGATTTCATAAAACAGCTGACTTTATGTTATAGGTTATGTGGTAGAACAGCTGTTTCTACTTATAGGTAATGTTACTTTATATTAATTGCAAGACATTTTTTCTTTACGCAAGTAGGAATTGCCTTGTTAAAGAGAGCGTCTCATTCTGTTACAGATCCTAAGCTTCGCCACACGGGCAGAGGACCTATTCTGTACTTCCGTTTCTCTGACACTATTGTACGCAATAAGGTACTCAGAGCTCAGTTGTTTGTTAACTTGAAAGGCACCAAGGAGTACACTCATACCATCGGAACGCCAGTCACTATCACAGTGCTAAGAGTACTCAGGAACCGGAACGGTTCCGACATCCAGCTGTCGCACGTTATAACAGAAAAGGTAACTACATCGCCTACCATATACCCGCCCCCAAACCCTTTCCACAGCCAGTGAAACAACAGAGGCGTCAAATCCTCCACCTCTGACTGACGGAACTAAGAGTACTCAGGAACCGGAACGGTTCCGACATCCAGCTGGCGCACGTTATAACAGAAAAGGTAACTACATCGCCTACCATATACCCGCCCCCAAACCCTTTCCACAGCCAGTGAAACAACAGAGGCGTCAAATCCTCCACCTCTGACTGACGGAACTAAGAGTACTCAGGAACCGGAACTGTTCCGACATCCAGCTGTCGCACTTTATAACAGAAAAGGTAACTACATCGCCTGCCATATACCCGCCCCCAAACCCTTTCCACAGCCAGTGAAACAACAGAGGCGTCATATCCTCCACCTCTGTCTGACGGAACTAAGAGTACTCAGGAACCGGAACTGTTCCGACATCCAGCCGGCGCAAGTTATAACAGAAAAGGTAACTACATCGCCTACCATATACCCCCCAAACCTTTTCCACAGCCAGTGAAACAACAGAGGCGTCATATCCTCCACCTCTGTCTGACGGAACTAAGAGTACTCAGGAACCGGAACGGTTCCGACATCCAGCTGGCGCACGTTATAACAGAAAAGGTAACTACATCGCCTACAATATATTCCCCCCAAAACCCTTTCCACAGCCAGTGAAACAACAGAGGGTCAAATCCTCCACCTCTGACTGACGGAACTAAGAGTACTCAGGAACCGGAACTGTTCCGACATCCAGCTGGCGCACGTTATAACAGAAAAGGTAACTACATCGCCGACCATATACCCCCCAAACCTTTTCCACAGCCAGTGAAACAACAGAGGGTCAAATCCTCCACCTCTGACTGACGGAACTAAGAGTACTCAGGAACCGGAACGGTTCCGACATCCAGCTGTCGCACGCTATAACAGAAAAGGTAACTACATTGCCTACAATATATACCCCCCAAAACCCTTTCCACAGCCAGTGAAACAACAGAGGCGTTAAATCCTCCACCTCTGACTGACGGAACTAAGAGTACTCAGGAACCGGAACGGTTCCGACATCCAGCCGGCGCAAGTTATAACAGAAAAGGTAACTACATCGCCTACCATATACCCCCCAAACCCTTTCCAGAGCCAGTGAAACAACAGAGGGTCAAATCCTCCACCTCTGACTGACGGAACTAAGAGTACTCAGGAACCGGAACGGTTCTGACGGAACTATTTTCTGAAAACGTTTTGAACTTTGTAATATTTTAAAGTAAACATGTTTCATGAATATCGGAGCGTTTATTCACCAGTTTGTTAAAAACGTTTCACGACCTATGAAAATAACGCATTTTGGAATTGTAAGTAATTTTTGTTCAAACTGATTACGTTATATTCTTGGAATCGCTGTAACGATTCCGTTACAACCCAATTAAGACTCAAATAGCCCTCGTCTGGCGGTAACAACCATTTCCCCGGTTTCTATGACTTGAGTCATGCGCAAGTGCGTCAACTCACTCATGTTTAAATTGCATCCAAGAAAGGATCACCCTATTCTGGTTTTATCTTTCTGTTTGTCACATAATTTCTACGATGGACGGTAAAAAAGTAAATTTCTCTTCGGGAAGCGGATCTGACCTAAAGCTATTTGAAGCTACCAAAGTATTATAGACATTTGTTAATTGTTGCAGTAATGAGTAGATAACAATGTTGTACTTTTTCAGTGTTTAAACCATTGTTTAAAAACTAATCTTGTAATTGTTGGGACCATTATTAAACATTGTAATAGCCTTGTTTACTTTTTAAAGATAATTTGAAAAAAGTTGAAAAGTTCATTAGAAAAATTAAATTTCGAGAATACAAAGTTCCCTTTTCCTTCAAAAACTTCTGACGTTACACAAATTGCTTAAATAAATAAGTTTATAGTGAAACCATAATGTTTAAACAACAACTTTCTTTGTCAAGTAAGGATTTAAACATATAAAAAACTATATTTTTAAACACGTAAAATTAGCGTTTAGCTAGTGAGCTGTAAATGTTAAAATAGTTTACTTAAAACCTCGCTATACTAGTGTACAGTGTATTAATGTTAAACATTCTCTAGCATTTTTAGAAGTCTTAGAAAAGCCTTAAGATGGAATAAACTAGTCCTATCTCTAGCCAATATAAAAATGCGCCTAAAAACTTAAGCTGGTAAGACCTTTACTTATGAACGTATTGTTATATCTAAATAGATTTACTTTTCATAATTTTCTACATTTCCGCTGGGATATACATTCTTATTTAGAGTACCAAAATACCTATACAAAAATATAATAAAATATGAATTCAACACGTACAATTCACAAATGTAGGTCTATATTCTAACAACCCATATACAGTAGACCCTCGCTACTCGCGGTTGGCAAAATATGTATCGTATTTTTTTTAAAAAACGACAGTAAGGTTACTGCGCATGTTGTAGAATAATGTGTTCTTGTCTTATTTATTTTGTACAGTGACCCCTCGCTATTCGATTGTAAAGATGTCGACAATATTTGGAAAAGTACGAACCTGGATTTGACGGAAGAACCTATTCTTTGACGGAAAACGAAGACCAAGAAATCGTAACTGACATTAAAATCTGTCTGGGACATCTATGTTTAGACATCCGTTACTGAAATTGATCCCTCTTTGGAATGGGTATTAAAATTAATTCGAAATCTGAAAGAAGCACTATTGCCATATTAGAGTAGTGTGTAAAGAAGTAGAAAAATATCACCACAAACTAAAATAACAAGTTTTCTTAAAATCAAATTAACAGTGTTTAAAAAATTATTTGTTTAAAATTAGATGTTTAAAAATTTAGTGGATTGTCTTTAACAAAAAAGAATAATTGTGTCTGTGTGTGTTAGCGTGCATATTTAATAGAATTTTCGGATTGAAAGGAAACGTAAATTAACGCTAAAAATATGTATGTAATTACGTAGTACGTAAATATACCATACTGTAAGTGTACCATATTATAAGTGTGTTGGCGAAACCGCGAATAGTGAGGTTCTACTGTATATGGTTTGTTAGAACGTACACATTTTTGATGTGGAACGTATTCCTTCCCTTACAGTTGGTCTCGTATCCATGGTACGTTCGGGGGAAGTAGACCCCACCAATGGGATCACTGTATTGACCAGGCACCTCTCTTCACCTTAGTTGAATCATCACTACATCAGAATGTGACGTTTTACATTACATCACTAAGCTATTACATTCCTATAACATTTTGCTCAAAATACTCTGACCCTGATCTTTTTATTATAGAAATGACTGATATCTCCAATAAACTCTACCCGTTAATGTAATTTGTCATCAAATATGAAATGAATTTTGAAAATGTGCAGGTGTTCAGACAAAATGAAGCTGGCGGTACATGGGTGTCGCTGGAGGTCAAGAGGCTACTGGCGGAATGGTTCCATTACCCGAAGGACAACCTTGGCATCGTCATCCAAGCCAGCGGAGCTCAGGATCCCTTTGGCCGTTCTTTGATTGTAACAGACCTGGACGAGGGAGATGGCTCTTTGGTCAGTAGTTTTGCATATTTAATATATTTATATCTTTTAGAAATATAAGTAACACATGACTAGAATTTCTTATGTGTTCCTAGACAGCAAAGAATTCGAGCTATGGTAGGAAGAGTCATTCAACAAAGGTTAATAATCAAATATTGAGACTTTTAAACAAAGGTTTAAAACTAGTAGTTAGTGATATTTGACCAAAATATTTACCTTGGGCCAAATTATTTTTGTTTTATTTTCCATTGACGCCATTTGTTTTACTTTTTGATGTCATATTTTTGTTTTCTTTTAATGTCATTGTTTTTGAAGATGTTCGGTCAGGATTAGAAACCTTTACCGAAAAAACGATCTGTCCGTGGAAGACACTTGATGTTATTACAGTCTTTTCAAAGATTAATTCATTTATTAAATTTAACTACTTAATTTTATCAATTAATTTTCTTTTCTATTTTGTAATTAATATTATGATTAAGTCAATGTGTATACATATTTATATCAAATTTAATTATTTATAAAAAGAAAATTAAATAAAATTTATCTTTGTTGACCTAAGTAGGAATTACTTTCATTTTTTTATACTTATTTTTTTAATCAATTTGTAAAATAAATATGAAGTCTTTATTTATTTATTAAAAAATTCATTTCCTATTTTGTTTCAATGAAAACAAGATCTGGCTGTGACTGTCGGCTTTTGCAGAGTTATGGCCCGACATTATCAAGTCAGGGCCAATGGTGCAGTTAGATACTTTGGAATAATTTTATATTTGTGGTACTTATACATAAGAGCGCGAGCGCGTGTGTGTGACAAAGATGACGACACTTCTTTGTTTTACAACATCCTTACTAAGCAGTTGAACTATGAGATTTTGTGTAACAACATTGACTATATCGGTCTGGCAAACTTAAAAGAAAGTAAATAGGAGATGCACAGTGGAAAGCAAGGTTAGCTCTGTGTTCACAGAAGTAGAGATATCGTTTTGAAGAGACAACATCCTTACTAAGTAGGAGACCTGTGAGATTTCTTGTAACAACATTGACTATATCGGTCTGGTAAACTTGAAAGAAAGTAAATAGGAGATCCACAGTGGAAAGCAAGGATAGTTCTGTATCTGCAGAAGTAGAACTGTTGTTTTGAAGAGACAACACCCTTACTAAGTAGGAGAACTGTGAGATTTCTTGTAACAACATTGACTATATCGGTCTGGTAAGCTTGAAAGAAAGTAAATAGGAGATACACAGTGGAAAGCAAGGATAGTTCTGTATCTGCAGAAGTAGAACTGTTGTTTTGAAGAGACAACACCCTTACTAAGTAGGAGAACTGTGAGATTTCTTGTAACAACATTGACTATATCGGTCTGGCAAACTTAAAAGAAAGTAAATAGGAGATACACAGTGGAAAGCTAGGATAGCTCTGTATCTGCAGAAGTAGAACTGTTGTTTTGAAGAGACAACACCCTTACTAAGTAGGAGAACTGTGAGATTTCTTGTAACAACATTGACTATATCGGTCTGGTGAACTTAAAAGAAAGTAAATAGGAGATACACAGTGGAAAGCAAGGATAGCTCTGTATCTGCAGAAGTAGAACTGTTGTTTTGAAGAGACAACACCCTTACTAAGTAGGAGAACAGTGAGATTTCTTGTAACAACATTGACTATATCGGTCTGGCAAACTTGAAAGAAAGTAAATAGGAGATACACAGTTGAAAGCTAGGATAGCTCTGTATCTGCAGAAGTAGAACTGTTGTTTTGAAGAGAACACACCCTTACTAAGTAGGAGAACTGTGAGATTTCTTGTAACAACATTGACTATATCGGTCTGGCAAACTTGAAAGAAAGTAAATAGGAGATACACAATGGAAAGCTAGGATAGTTCTGTATCTGCAGAAGTAGAACTGTTGTTTTGAAGAGACAACACCCTTACTAAGTAGGAGAACTGTGAGATTTCTTGTAACAACATTGACTATATCGGTCTGGCAAACTTGAAAGAAAGTAAATAGGAGATACACAGTGGAAAGCTAGGATAGCTCTGTATCTGCAGAAGTAGAACTGTTGTTTTGAAGAGACAATACCCTTACTAAGTAGGAGAACTGTGAGATTTCTTGTAACAACATTGACTATATCGGTCTGGTAAACTTGAAAGAAAAAAATAGGAGATCCACAGTGGAAAGCAAGGATAGTTCTGTATCTGCAGAAGTAGAGCTGTTGTTTTGAAGAGACAACATCCTTACTAAGTAGGAGAACTGTGAGATTTCTTTTAACAACATTGACTATAACGGCTTGGTAAACATAAAAGAAAGTAAATAGGAGATCCACAGTGGAAAGCAAAGTTAGTTCTGTGTCTGCAGATGTAGAGGTGTTGTTTTGAAGAGACAACATCCTTACTAAGTAGGAGAACTGTGAGATTTCGTGTAACAACATTGACTATATCGGTCTGGTAAACTTGAAAGAAAGTAAATAGGAGATCCACAGTGGAAAGCAAGGTTACCTCTGTGTTTGCAGAAGTAGAGCTGTTGTTTTGAAGAGACAACGTACTTACTAAGTAGGAGAACCGTGAGATTTCTTGTATCAACTTTTACTATATCGGTCTGGTAAACTTGAAAGAATGTAAATAGGAGATAGACAGTGGAAAGCAGAGTTAGTTCTGTGTCTGCAGAAGTGGAGCTGTTGTTTTGAAGAGACAACATCCATACAAATTAGGAGAACTGTGTGATTCCTTGTAACAACATTGAATATATCGGTCTGGTGCTTGAAAGAGAGTAATTAGGAGATCCACAGTGGAAAGCAATTTTAGATCGGTGTTTGCAGAAGTAGAGCTGATGTTTTGAAGAGACAACATCCTTACTAAGTAGGAGAACTTTGAGAGTTCTTGTAATAACATTACCTATATCGGTCTGGTAAACTTAAAAGAAAGTAAATAGGAGATGCACAGTGGAAAGCAAGGTTAGCTCTGTGTTCACAGAAGTAGAGATATCGTTTTGAAGAGACATCATCCTTACTAAGTAGGAGACCTGTGAGATTTCTTGTAACAACATTGAGTATATCAGTCTGGTAAACTTGAAAGAAAGTAATTAGGAGATCCACAGTGGAAAGCAATTTTAGATATGTGTTTGCAGAAGTAGAGCTGTTGTTTTGAAGAGACAACATCCTTACTAAGGAGGAGAACTTTGAGAGTTCTTGTAATAACATTAACTATATCGGTCTGGTAAACTTAAAAGAAAGTAAATAGGAGATGCACAGTGGAAAGCAAGGTTAGCTCTGTGTTCACAGAAGTAGAGATATCGTTTTGAAGAGACAACATCCTTACTAAGTAGGAGACCTGTGAGATTTCTTGTAACAACATTGAGTATATCAGTCTGGTAAACTTAGAAGAAAGTAAATAGGAGGTCCACAGTGGAGAGCAAGGTTAGGTCTGTGTTCCGAAGTAGAGCTGTTGTTTTGAAGAGACAACATCCTTACTAAGTAGGAGAACTGTGAGATTTCTTGTAACAACATTGACTATATCGGTCTGGTAAACTTGAAAGAAAGTAAATAGGAGATCCAGAATGGAATGCAAGGTTAGTTCGGTGCCTGCAGAAGTAGAGCTGTTGTTTTGAAGAGACAACAGCCTTACGAAGTAGATGAACTGTGAGATTTCTTGTAACAACATTCATAATATCGGTCTGGTTAACTTGAAAGAAAGTAAATAGGAGATGCACAGTGGAAAGCAAGGTTAGCTCAGTGTGTGCAGAAGTAGAGCTGTTGTTTTGAAGAGACAACATCATTACTAAGTAGGAGAACTGTGAGATTACTTGTTACAACATTGACTATATCGGTCTGGTAAGCTTGAAGAAAAGTAAATAGGAGATCCACCGTGGAAAGCAAGGTTTGTTCTGTGTTTGCAGAAGTAGAGCTGTTGTTTTGAAGAGACAACATCCTTACTAAGTAGGAGAACTGTGAGATTTCTTGTAACAACATTGAGTATATCAGTCTGGTAAACTTAGAAGAAAGTAAATAGGAGCTCCACAGTGGAAAGCAAGGTTAGCTGTGTGTCTGCAGAAGTAGATGTGTTCTTTTGAAGAGACAACATCCTTAATAAGTGGGAGAACTGTGAGATTTCGTGTATCAACATTGACTATATTGGTCTGGTAAACTTGAAAGAAAGTAAATAGGAGATCCACAGTAGAAAACAAGGTTAGTTCTGTGTCTGCAGAAGTAGAGCGCTTGTTTTGAAGAGACAAAATCCTTACTAAGTAGGAGAACTGTGAGATTTCTTGTAACAACATTGACTATATCGGTCTGTTAAGCTTGAAAGAAAGTAAATAGGAGATCCACAGTGAAAAGTAATGTTAGCTCTGTGTTTGCAGAAGTAGAGCTGTTGTTTTGAAGAGACAACATCCTTACTAAGTAGGAGAACTGTGAGATTTCTTGTAACAACATTGAGTATATCAGTCTGGTAAACTTAGAAGAAAGTAAATAGGAGGTCCACAGTGGAAAGCAAGGTTAGCTCTGTGTCTGCAGAAGTAGAGCTGTTGTTTTGAAGAGACATTATCCTACCTAAGTAGGAGACCTGTGAGATTTCTTGTAACAACATTGACTATATCGGCCTGGTAAATTTAAAAGAAAGTAAATAAGATATCCACAGTGCAAAGCAGGGTTTGCTCTGTGTTTGCAGAAGTAGAGCTGTTGCTTTGAAGAGACAACATCCTTACTAAGTAGAAGAACTGTGAGATTTCTTGTAACAACATTGCCTATATCGGTCTAGTAAACTTGAAAGAAAGTAAATAGGAGATCCACAGTGGAAAGCTAGGTTAGCTCTGTGTTTGCAGAAGTGGAGCTGTTGTTTTGAAGAGACAAAATCCTTACTAAGTAGGAGAACTGTGAGGATTCTTGTAATAACATTGACTATATCGGTCTGGTAATCTTAAAAGAAAGTAAATAGGAGATGCACAGTGGAAAGAAAGTTTTGGTCTGTGTTTGCAGAAGTAGAGATATCGTTTTGAAGAGACAACATCCTTTTTAAGTAGGAGATCTGTGAGATATCTTGTAACAGCATTGACTATATCGGTCTGGTGAACGTAGAAGAAAGTAAATAGGATAACCACAGTGGAAAGCAAGGTTAGCTCTGTGTCTGCAGAAGTAGAGCTGTTGTTTGGACGAGACAACATCCTTACTAATTAGGAGAGCTGTGAGATTTCTTGTAACAAGATTGACTATATCGGTCTGGTATACTTAAAAGAAAGTAAATAGGAGATCCACAATGGAAAGCAAAGTTAGCTCTGTGTTTTTAGAAGTATAGCTGTGGTTTTGAAGAAACAACATCCTACTAAGAAGGAGAACTGTGAGATTTCTTGTAACAACATTGAGTATATCAGTCTGGTAAACTTGAAAGAAAGTAATTAGGAGATCCACAGTGGAAAGCAATTTTAGATATGTGTTTGCAGAAGTAGAGCTGTTGTTTTGAAGAGACAACATCCTTACTAAGGAGGAGAACTTTGAGAGTTCTTGTAATAACATTAACTATATCGGTCTGGTAAACTTAAAAGAAAGTAAATAGGAGATGCACAGTGGAAAGCAGGGTTAGCTCTGTGTCTGCAGAAGTAGAGCTTTTGTTTTGAAGAGACAAAATCCTTACTAAGTAGGAGAACTGTGAGATTTCTTGTAACAATATTGACTATATCGGTCTGGTAAACTTAATATAAAGTAAATAAGAGATCCACAGTGGAAAGCAAGGTTAGTTCTGTGTCTGCAGAAGTAGAGCTGTTGTTTTGAAGAGAAAACATGCTTACTAAGTAGGAGGACTGTGAGATTTCTTGTAACAATATTGACTATATCGGTCTGGTAAACTTAATATAAAGTAAATAAGAGATCCACAGTGGAAAGCAAGGTTAGTTCTGTGTCTGCAGAAGTAGAGGTGTTGTTTTGAAGAGACAATATCCTTACTAAGTAGGAGAACTGTGAGATTTCGTGTAACAACATCGACTATATCGGTCAGATAAACCTGAAAGAAAGTAAATAGGAGATCCACAGTGGAAAACAAGGTTAGTTCTGTGTCTGCAGAAGTAGAGCTGTTGTTTTGAAGAGACAAAATCCTTACTAAGTAGGAGAACTGTGAGATTTCTTGTAACAACATTGACTATATCGGTCTTGTAAACTTGAAACAAAGTAAATAGGAGATCCACAGTGGAAAGCAAGGCCAGCTGTGTGTTTGCAGAAGTAGAGCTGTTGTTTTGAGGAGATAACATAGTTACTAAGTAGGAGAACTGTGAGATTTCTTGTAACAAGATTGACTATATCGGTCTAATGAACTTAAAAGAAAGTAAATAGGAGATCCACAGTGGAAAGCAAGGTTAGCTCTGTGTTCACAGAAGTAGAGATATCGTTTTGAAGAGATAACATCCTTACTAAGTAGGAGACCTGTGAGATTTCTTGTAACAACATTGAGTATATCAGTCTGGTAAACTTAGAAGAAAGTAAATAGGAGGTCCACAGTGGAAAGCAAGGTTAGCTCTGTGTCTGCAGAAGTAGAGCTGTTGTTTTGAAGAGACAACATCCTTACTAAGTAGGAGAACTGTGAGATTTCTTGTAACAAGATTGACTATTTCGGTCTGGTAAACTTAAAAGAAAGTAAATAGGAGATGCACAGTGGAAAGCAAGGTTAGCTCTGTGTTCACAGAAGTAGAGATATCGTTTTGGAGAGACAACGTCCTTACTAAGTAGGAGAACTGTGAGGATTTTTGTAATAACATTGAATATCGGTCTGGTAATCTTAAAAGAAAGTAAAAAGGAGATGCACAGTGGAAAGCAAGGTTAGCTGTGTGTTTACAGAAGTAGAGCTGTTGTTTTGAGGAGACAACGTCCTTACTAAGTAGGAGAACTGTGAGGATTCTTGTAATAACATTGAATATCGGTCTGGTAATCTTAAAAGAAAGTAAAAAGGAGATGCACAGTGGAAAGAAAGGTTAGCTCTGTGGCTGCAGAAGTAGAGCTGTTGTTTTGAAGAGACAAAATCGTTACTAAGTAGGAGAACTGTGAGATTCCTTGTAACAACATTGACTATACCGGTCTGGTAAGCTTGAAAGAAAGTAAATAGGAGATTCACAGTGGAAAGCAAGGTTAGCTCTGTGTTTTTAGATGTAGAGCTGTTGTTTTAAAGAGACAACATCCTTTCTAAATAGGTGAACTGTTAGATTTCTTTTAACAAATTTGCCTATATCGGCCTGGTGAACTTGAAAGAAAGTAAATATGGGATCCACAGTGGAAAGCAAGGTTAGCTCTGTGTTTGCAGAAGTAGAGCTGTTGTTTTGAGGAGACAACGTCCTTACTAAGTAGGAGAACTGTGAGGATTCTTGTAATAACATTGAATATCGGTCTGGTAATCTTAAAAGAAAGTATAAAGGAGGTCCACAGTGGAAAGAAAGGTTAGCTCTGTGGCTGCAGAAGTAGAGCTGCTGTTTTGAGGGGACAAAGAAGTTACTAAGTAGGAGAACTGTGAGATTCCTTGTAACAACATTGACTATATCGGTCTGGTAAGCTTGAAAGAAAGTAAATAGGAGATTCACAGTGGAAAACAAGGTTAGCTCTGTGTTTTTAGAAGTAGAGCTGTTGTTTTAAAGAGACAACATCCTTTCTAAGTAGGTGAACTGTTAGATTTCTTTTAACAACTTTGACTATATCGGTCTGGTGAACTTGAAAGAAAGTAAATAGGAGATGCACAGTGGAAAGAAAGGTTAGCTCTGTGGCTGCAGAAGTAGAGCTTTTGTTTTGAAGAGACAAAATCGTTACTAAGTAGAAGAACTGTGAGATTTCTTGTAACCACATTGACTATATCGGTCTGGTAAACTTAAAAGAAAAACAAATAGGAGATCCAAAGTAGAAAGCAAGGTTAGCTTTGTGTTCAGAAGTAGAGCTGTTCTTTTGAAGAGACAAAATCCTTACTAAGTAGGAGAACTGTGAGATTTCTTGTAACAACATTGACTATATCGGTCTGGTGAACTTAAAAGAAAGTAAATAGGAGATCCACAGTGGAAAGCAAGGTTAGCTCTGTGTTCAGAGGTAAAGCTGTTGTTTTGAAGAGCCAACATCCTTACTAAGTAGGAGAACTATGACATTTCTTGTAATAACATTGACTATATCGGTCTGGTAAACTTAAAAGAAAGTAAATAGGAGATGCACAGTGGAAAGCAAGGTTAGCTCTGTGTTCACAGAAGTAGAGATATCGTTTTGGAGAGACAACATCGTTACTAAGTAGGAGACCTCTGAGATTTCTTGTAACAACATTGAGTATATCAGTCTGGTAAACTTAGAAGAAAGCAAATAGGAGGTCCACAGTGGAAAGCAAGGTTAGCTGTGTGTCTGCAGAAGTAGAGCGCTTGTTTTGAAGAGACAAAATCCTTACTAAGTAAGAGAACTGTGAGATTTCTTGTAACAACATTGACTATATCGGTCTAGTAAACTTGAAAGAAAGTAAATAGGAGATCCACAGTGGAAAGCTAGGTTAGCTCAGTGTTTGCAGAAGTAGAGCTGTTGTTTTGAAGAGACAACATCCTTACTAAGTAGGAGAACTGTGAGGATTCTTGTATTAACTTTGAATATCGGTCTGGTAATCTTAAAAGAAAGTAAATTGGAGATGCACAGTGGAAAGACAATTTTGGTGTGTGTTTGCAGAAGTAGAGATATCGTTTTGAAGAGACAACATCCTTACTAAGTAGGAGAACTGTGAGATTTCGTGTCACAGCATTGACTATATCGGTCTGGTAAACGCAGAAGAAAGTAAATAGGAGGTCCACAGTGGAAAGCAAGGTTAGCTGTGTGTTACGGAAGTAGAGCTGTGGTTTTGAAGAAATATCATCCTTACTAAGTAGGAGAACTGTGAGATTTCTTCTAACGACATTGACTATATCGGTCTGGTATACTTGAAAGAAAGTAAATAGGAGATCCACAGTGGAAAGCAAGGTTAGCTCTGTTTATGCAGAAGTAGACCTGTTGTTTTGAGGAGAGAACATGCTTACTAAGTAGAAGAACTGTGAGACTTCTTGTAACAAGATTGACTATATCGGTCTGGTGAACTTAAAAGAAAGTAAATACAAGATCCACAGTGGAAAGCAAGGTTAGCTCTGTGTTCAGAGGTAAAGCTGTTATTTGAAGAGACAAAATCCATACTAAGTAGGAGAACTGTGAGATTTCTTGTAACAACATTGACTATATCGGTCTTGTAAACTTGAAATAAAGTAAATAAGAGATCCACAGTGGAAAGCAAGGCTAGCTGTGTGTTTGCAGAAGTAGAGCTGTTGTTTTGAGGAGACAACATACTTACTAAGTAGGAGAACTGTGAGATTTCTTGTAACAAGATTGACTATATCGGTCTTGTAAACTTGAAATAAAGTAAATAGGAGATCCACAGTGGAAAGCAAGGTTAGCAGTGAGTTTGCAGAAGTAGAGCTGTTGTTTGGAAGAGACAAAACCTTACTACGTAGGAGAACTGTGAAATTCCTTGTAACAACATTGTTTATATCGGTCTAGTAAACTTGAAAGAAAGTAAATAGGAGATCCACAGTGGAAAGCTATGTTAGGTCTGTGTTTGCAGAAGTAGAGCTGTTGTTTTGAAGAGGCAACATCCTTACTAATTAGGTGAACTGTTAGGATTCTTGTATTAACATTGAATATCGGTCTGGTAATCTTAAAAGAAAGTAAATAGGAGATTCACAGTGGAAAGAAAGTTTTGGTCTGTGTTTGCAGAAGTAGAGATATCGTTTTGAAGAGACAACATCCTTACTAAGTAGGAGATCTGTGAGATTTCTTGTAACAATATTGACTATATCGGTCTGGTAAACTTAATATAAAGTAAATAAAGATCCACAGCGGAAATCAAGGTTAGTTCCGTGTCTGCAGAAGTAGAGGTGTTCTTTTGGAGAGACAACATCCTTAATAAGTGGTATATCTGTGAGATTTCGTGTAACAACATTGACTATATCGGTCTGGTAAACTTGAAAGAAAGTAACTAGGAGATCCACAGTAGAAAACAAGGTTAGTTCTGTGTCTGCAGAAGTAGAGCTGTTGTTTTGAAGAGACAAAATCCTTACTAAGTAGGAGAACTGTGAGATTTCGTGTAACAACATTGACTATATAGGTCTGGTAAACTTGAAAGAAAGTAAATAGGAGATCCACAGTGGAAAGCAAGGTTAAATCTGTGTGTGCAGAAGTAGAGCTGTTGTTTTGAAGAGACAACATCTTTACTAAGTAGAAGAACTGTGAGATTTCTTGTAACCACATTGAATATATCGGTCTGGTGAACTTAAAACAAAAAAAATAGGAGATCCACAGTGGAAAGCAAGGTTAGCTGTGTGTTACGGAAGTAGAGCTGTGGTTTTGAAGAGATATCATCCTTACTAAGTAGGAGAACTGTGAGATTTCTTCTAACGACATTGACTATATCGGTCTGGTATACTTGAAAGAAAGTAAATAGGAGATCCACAGTGGAAAGCAAGGTTAGCTCTGTTTATGCAGAAGTAGACCTGTTGTTTTGAGGAGAGAACATGCTTACTAAGTAGAAGAACTGTGAGACTTCTTGTAACAAGATTGACTATATCGGTCTGGTGAACTTAAAAGAAAGTAAATACTAGATCCACAGTGGAAAGCAAGGTTAGCTCTGTGTTCAGAGGTAAAGCTGTTGTTTTGAAGAGACAAAATCCATACTAAGTAGGAGAACTGTGAGATTTCTTGTAACAACATTGACTATATCGGTCTTGTAAACTTGAAATAAAGTAAATAAGAGATCCACAGTGGAAAGCAAGGCTAGCTGTGTGTTTGCAGAAGTAGAGCTGTTGTTTTGAGGAGACAACATACTTACTAAGTAGGAGAACTGTGAGATTTCTTGTAACAATATTGACTATATCGGTCTGGTGAACTTAAAGGAAAGTAAATAGGAGATCCACAGTGGAAAGCAAGGTTAGCTCTGTGTTCAGAGGTAGAGCTGCGATTTTGAAGAGACAACATCCTTACTAAGTAGGAGAACTGTGACATTTCTTGTAATAACATTGACTATATCGGTCTGGTAAACTTGAATGAAAGTAAATAGGAGATCCACAGTGGAAAGCTAGGTTAGCTCTGTGTTTGCAGAAGTAGAGCTGTTGTTTTGAAGAGACAACATCCTTACTAATTAGGAGAACTGTGAGGATTCTTGTATTAACATTGAATATCGGTCTGGTAATCTTAAAAGAAAGTAAATAGGAGATGCACAGTGGAAAGTAAGGTTAGCTCTGTGTTCACAGAAGTAGAGATATCGTTTTGAAGAGACAACATCCTTACTAAGTAAGAGACCTGTGAGATTTCTTGTAACAACATTGAGTATATCAGTCTGGTAAACTTAGAAGAAAGTAAATAGGAGGTCCACAGTGGAAAGCAAGGTTAGCTCAGTGTCTGCAGAAGTATAGCTGTTGTTTTGAAGAGACAACATCCTTACTAAGTAGGAGAACTGTGACATTTCTTGTAATAACATTGACTATATCGGTCTTGTAAACTTGAAATAAAGTAAATAGGAGATCCACAGTGGAAAGCAAGGTTAGCTGTGAGTTTGCAGAAGTAGAGCTGTTGTTTGGAAGAGACAAAATCCTTACTAAGTAGGAGAACTGTGAAATTCCTTGTAACAACATTGTCTATATCGGTCTAGTAAACTTGAATAAAAGTAAATAGGAGATCCACAGTGGAAAGCTAGGTTAGCTCTGTGTTTGCAGAAGTAGAGCTGTTGTTTTGAAGAGACAACATCCTTACTAAGTAGGAGAACTGTGAAATTTCTTGTAATAACATTGACTATATCGGTCTGGTAATCTTAAAAGAAAGTAAATAGGAGATTCACAGTGGAAAGAAAGTTTTGGTCTGTGTTTGCAGAAGTAGAGATATCGTTTTGAAGAGACAACATCCTTACTAAGTAGGAGATCTGTGAGATTTCTTGTAACAATATTGACTATATCGGTCTGGTAAACTTAATATAAAGTAAATAAGAGATCCACAGCGGAAAGCAAGGTTAGTTCTGTGTCTGCAGAAGTAGAGCTGTTGTTTCTGAGAGACAACATCCTTAATAAGTGGGATAACTGTGAGATTTCGTGTAACAACATTGACTATATCGGTCTGGTAAACTTGAAAGAAAGTAACTAGGAGATCCACAGTAGAAAACAAGGTTAGTTCTGTGTCTGCAGAAGTAGAGCTGTTGTTTTGAAGATACAAAATCCTTACTAAGTAGGAGAACTGTGAGATTTCTTGTACAACATTGACTATATAGGTCTGGTAAACTTGAAAGAAAGTAAATAGGAGATACACAGGGGAAAGCTAGGTTAGCTCTGTGTTTGCAGAAGTAGAGCTGTTGTTTTGAAGAGGCAACATCCTTACTAATTAGGAGAACTGTTAGGATTCTTGTATTAACATTGAATATCGGTCTGGTAATCTTAAAAGAAAGTAAATAGGAGATTCACAGTGGAAAGAAAGTTTTGGTCTGTGTTTGCAGAAGTAGAGATATTGTTTTGAAGAGACAACATCCTTACTAAGTAGGAGATCTGTGTGATTTCTTGTAACTATTTTCATTACAACTATTTTACAAAGTAGGAGAATAGTGAGATTCCTTATAACAACATTTACTATATAAGTCTGGTAAGCTTCAAAGAAAGTAAATAGGAGATCCACAGTAGAAAACAAGGTTAGTTCTGTGTCTGCAGAAGTAGAGCTGTTGTTTTGAAGAGGCAACATCCTTACTAATTAGGAGAACTGTTAGGATTCTTGTATTAACATTGAATATCGGTCTGGTAATCTTAAAAGAAAGTAAATAGGAGATTCACAGTGGAAAGAAAGTTTTGGTCTGTGTTTGCAGAAGTAGAGATATCGTTTTGAAGAGACAACATCCTTACTAAGTAGGAGATCTGTGAGATTTCTTGTAACTATTTTCATTACAACTATTTTACAAAGTAGGAGAATAGTGAGATTCCTTATAACAACATTTACTATATAAGTCTGGTAAGCTTCAAAGAAAGTAAATAGGAGATCCACAGTGGAAAGCAAGGTTAAATCTGTGTGTGCAGAAGTAGAGCTGTTGTTTTGAAGAGACAACATCTTTACTAAGTAGAAGAACTGTGAGATTTCTTGTAACCACATTGAATATATCGGTCTGGTGAACTTAAAACAAAAAAAATAGGAGATCCACAGTGGAAAGCAAGGTTAGCTGTGTGTTTGCAGAAGTAGAGATATCGTTTTGAAGAGACAAAATCCATTTTAAGTAGGAGATCTGTGCGATTTCTTGTAACAACATTGACTATATCGGTCTGGTAAACTTAATATAAAGTAAATAAGAGATCCACAGCGGAAAGCAAGGTTAGCTCTGGGTTTGCAGAAGTAGAGCTGAGTTTTTGAAGAGACAACATCTGTACTAAGTAGAAGAACTGTGACATTTCTTGTAACCACATTGACTATATCGGTCTGGTAAACTTTAAAAAAAAATAGGTCATCCACAGTGGAAAGCAAGGTTAGCTGTGTGTTTGCAGAAGTAGAGCTGTGGTTTTGAAGAGATAACATCCTTACTAAGTAGGAGAACTGTGAGATTTCTTCAAACGACAGTGACTATATCGGTCTGGTAAACTTGAAAGAAAGTAAATAGGAGATCCACAGTAAAAAGCATGGTTAGCTATGTGTTTGCAGAAGTAGAGCTGTTGTTTTGAAGAGACAAATTCCTTACTAAGTAGGAGAACTGTGAGATTTCTTGTAACAACATTGACTATATCGGTCTGGTAAACTTAAAAGAAAGTAAGTAGGAGATCCACAGTGGAAAGTAAGGTTAGCTGTGTGTTTGCAGAAGTAGAGCTGTTGTTTTGAAGAGACAACATCCTTATTAAGTAGGAGTACTGTGAGATTTCTCGTAACAACATTGACTATATCGGTTTGGTAAACTTAAAAGAAAGTAAATAGGACATCCACAGTGGAAAGCAAGGTTAGTTCTGTGTCTGTAGAAGTGGAGCTGTTATTTTGAAGAGACAACATCCTTGCTAAGTAGGAGAACTTTGAGATTCCTTTCAGCAACATTGACTATATCGGTGTGGTACACTTGAAAGAAAGTAAATAGGAGATCCACAGTAGAAAACATAGTTAGTTCTGTGTCTGCAGAAGTAGAGCTGTTGTTTTGATGAGACAAAATCCTTACTAAGTAGGAGAACTGTGAGATTTCTTGTAACCACATTGACTATATCGGTCTTGTAAACTTGAAATAATGTAAATAGGAGATGCACAGTGGAAAGCAATGCTAGCTGTGTGTTTGCAGAAGTTGAGCTGTTGTTTTGAGGAGACAACATACTTACTAAGTAGGAGAGCTGTGAGATTTCTTGTAACAAGATTGACTATATCGGTCTGGTGAACTTAAAAGAAAGTAAATAGGAGATCCACAGTGGAAAGCAAGGTTAGCTCTGTGTTTGCAGAAGTAGAGCTGTTGTTTTGAAAAGACATCTTTACTAAGTAGAAGAACTATGAGATTTCTTGTAACCACATTGACTATATCGGTCTGGTAAACTTAAAAAAAAAAAAAAAATAGGAGATCCACAGTGGAAAGCAAGGTTAGCTGTGTGTTTGCGGAAGTAGAGCTGTGGTTTTGAAGAGAAAACATCATTACTAAGTAGGAGAACTGTGAGATTTCTTGTAACAACATTGACTATATCGGTCTTGTAAACTTAAAAGAAAGTAAATAGGAGATCCACAGTGGAAAGCAAGGTTAGCTGTGTGTTTGCAGAAGTAGTGCTGTTGTTTTGAAGAGACAAAATCCTTACTAAGTAGGAGAACTGTGAGATTTCTTGTAACAACATTGACTATATCGGTCTGGTAAACGTAATAGAAAGTAAATAAGAGATCCACAGTGGAAACCAGGGTTTGCTCTTTGTTTGCAGATCTAGATCTGTTGTTTTGAAGAGACAACATCCTTATTAAGTAGGAGTACTGTGAGATTTCTTGTAACAACGTTGACTATATCGGTTTGGTAAACTTAAAAGAAAGTAAATAGGAGATCCACAGTGGAAAGCAAGGTTAGTTCTGTGTCTGCAGAAGTGGAGCTGTTGTTTTGAAGAGACAACATCCTTATTAAGTAGGAGTACTGTGAGTTTTCTTGTAACAACATTGACTATATCGGTTTGGTAAACTTAAAAGAAAGTAAATAGGAGATCCACAGTGGAAAGCAAGGTTAGTTCTGTGTCTGCAGAAGTGGAGCTGTTGTTTTGAAGAGACAACATCCTTATTAAGTAGGAGTACTGTGAGATTTCTTGTAACAACATTGACTATATCGGTCTAGTAAACTTAAAAAAAGGAAATATGAGATCCACAATGGAAAGCAAGATTACCTCTGAGTCTGCAGGAGTAGAGCTGTGGTTTTGGGAGGTTCTACTGAGCAGTAAGGCAGTGCATGAATACGTAAAGGCACACAACTAATGTTGCAAGATATTGTATTACTTGTCCATTGCAATGGGGACCCCTCTTAACCTACATACGGCGTTGCGTGACGACAGAGGTAAATTGAGTTTAAAGTGCGTTCCACATGACCTCAACACATGTAGATCACTATTGATTCAGACTTTCTGTCTCCATTCTAGTTTAAATTTATTGTAAAATTTTACAGCACGTAATTTCAATAAATAGGTAAACAAATAATGACAGAAATATAAATGTTTGGCCCAAGCCACATAACTGTTTATGAGCTTTGATTAAATTTATCAAGAAAAATACACACTTTATTATAACATTTATAGTATTGGTGAAATACATTTTATATAAATCGATTATTTTTAACTGTTTATTAATAAAAAATTTGTTTAGGATAAGATAAATAAATGCGTGCTAGATTTGTTCTTCTTACAATTTAAATTTAATCATTAATCCTAATGTACAAGTAATAGGCTATATAAAAACTATTAAGTCAATTCCTACTTTTGTCAACAATGAAAAATTTATTTTAGTTCCTTCTTATTAAATAATTACAATTATTATAATTATATGTGTATACAAGTGACAAAATCAAAGATTAAGTGGCAAAGTTATAAGCAAAATGAATTATAAAGGTAATTAATTAAAATTGAGTTAGTGATAACATACTTGAACATATATATATATATATATATTAAAACAACATAAGTTATTCAAATACAATTATATTTATTATTTTATATCCAAAGCTTTTCGTTGGCAATTAGTACATATAAATTACATTATTGTAATTTTCATTCCTGATGATGTTGGTACTGTTTGCCAACGAAAAGCTTTGGATATAAATAATAAATATTCTTGTATTTGAATAACCTATGTTGGTTTAAATTATTAAACAAGAAAACGTATTTTATATTTATATATATATATATAGGGAGAGAGAGAGAGAGAGAGAGAGAGAGAGAAAGGGAGAGGGAGAGAGAGAAAGGGAGAGGGAGAGAGAGAAAGGGAGAGGGAGAGGGTGAACTAATCGAAGAAATTAAAAAAGGAAATGATTTGCTGAAAAGGAGCAAGTTAAGCTAAAGTCTCAAAGTTCTTCTAAATAATGACAGAAGCCGACAATGCACTTTAGAATAGGTCTCATCAATAAAAATGAGTTCATATTTCTGTAAATATTAAATAATAATTATTCATTACACAAAATTAGTGGTTTGAATAAAACAGACGCGCGTTTGTTATTCTATTAACAAATTTTAATCTCGCTTAATGACCTATTTGACACCAATTTAAGTAACACCGATTGTTTGCACACGCGGATATTGAAATGTAATCAATTTGTGGTACTGTAATCAATTCCTCCGAAACGGCTGACTGCTTCGATATTTCTGATTAAAGCAATTATATTGCAAAAGTTATTAATTTCCATTAAATCTTCTACATTATTACAAAGGTTATCAACTCCATTATGTAGTTAACTTCACTGATCCGTGGCCAGTTTCCAGAGCGCATCATCTTTTCACGCCTTGTGCATAGTTCAACTAAATGTATCGTGTTGCTTAGAATAATATATATATATATATATATATATATATATATATATATATATACAAATTTCCAATCCCTAATAAATATTTTTATTCATCCACGCAAGTTCAAATTCATTTTTTTTAACTCGTAAGGGGTGACACTTGATGTTAATACAGATTTTGAAATATTAATTTATAAATTTAAATAATTAATTTTGGTTTTATATGGGAGTTCTCATGAGGGGTAAGGTGTGCAACATAGTTACTTCGTACCATTTTTCTTAAAATAATATACATAGATATACATTTATCTATGGGTATAAAAAGATTTTGTAAAACATTATTGTGTTACTAGAAGTGTTAGGTTGTTCATGTTGGAGGATACGGGGTTGTTATATGTAATACAATATACTTCTATATTCATTTTTTTCCAATTCCTTCTATTAGTTCACACTCTCGCTATATAAAACTTGTTCAAATTTTCAATCCACTCTTGATGTTAGCACAGTTTGTTTTCAACTATTAATTAATTATTTAAATTTAATGATTTAATTTTAGTTTTATATGAGGGAAAACGTTTTACAAAAGGGGCAAGGTATGCAATGTAGTTATTTCGTCTTGTTTAGCTTGAAATAACTGATAACATATGATTTCATAAAACAGCTGATTTTATGTTATAGGTTATGTGGTAGAATATCTGTTTTACCACGTAGGTTATGTTACTTTATTTGTTTTTATTTGTAACTTTATAATAAAAAGCAATTCAAATATTGTTTGTCTTGATTAAGTAGCAATTGATTCTAATTTTTTTAATTTTACTTTACTACTGTTTGCAACTAATATCTAAAATTATTAGGCGTTTAAAATCAGAGAAAATTTGTATTTTAATGCTTGTAAAATAATTGAAATTGTTAAGGAAAGAAATATTTTGAGGATATTATCCTAAAACATTTACACTAAAGCCTTAAAAGATTTACACTAAAACATTTCGTATGAAAGGGCTAAAATATATTTATTAAGTTTTACATAAATAAAAATAAATATCGTTCCCGTTATTTGAAATTTTGAATTGTTAAAAGCCGGTAAAGATGTTTTCAGGTGTTTTCCCATACACTAACGTTACGATTTCGTTTTACAACAGAAGCTAGAGGCAACGTAATTTAACATAGGATAGAGAAAGGAGGCCTCACTACTTATGTTATAGCGATTCTGGTATTAAGAAAGCTTCTTTTGAAAAATAATAACAGATATATACTGCAAATATTACATTTTTGTTTGAAATTTGTTAAAAATTGTGTGTGTGAATGTGTGTGTGTGTGTGTGTGTGTGTGTGTGTGTGTGTGTGTGTGTGTGTATGTGTCTGTGTGTGTGTATTTGTATGTGTGTGTGTGTGTGTGTGTGTGTGTGTGTGTGTGTGTGTGTGTGTGTGTGTGTGTGTGTGTGTGTTTGTATGTGTGTGTGTATTTGTGTGTGTGTGTGTGTGTCTGTCTGTCCGTGTGTGTGTGTGTGTGTGTGTGTGTGTGTGTGTGTGTGTGTGTGTGTGTGTGTGTGTGTGTGTGTGTGTATGTGTGTGTGTGTGTGTCTGTCTGTCCGTGTGTGTGTGTGTGTGTGTGTGTGTGTGTGTGTGTGTGTGTATGTGTGTGTGTGTGTGTGTGTGTGTGTGTATGTATGTGTGTATTACAAATATGTTATATATTATTATTATTTTATAATATTTATTTGTCATAAATAAATTGACTATATTGTATTTAATTATTATTTTGTGTGTGTATATATATATATATATATATATATATATATATATATATATATATATATATATATATATATGTATATATATATACATATATATATATATATATATATGTATATATATATATATACACACGCCTACGCGCACGAGCGCGGGCACACACACACACACACACACATATATATATATATATAGGCCTATATATATATAATACGTATTCTTGTTTAATAATTTAAAACAACATAGGTTATTCAAATACAAGAATATTTACTAATTTATATCCAAAGCGTTTCGTTAGTAAACAGTACCAACATCATCAGGAATGAAAATTTTTATTCCTGATGATGATGGTACTGTTTACCAACGAAAAGCTTTGGATATAAATTAATAAATATTCTTGTATTTGAATAACCTATGTTGTTTTAATATATATATATATATATATATATATATATATATATATATATATATATATATATATACACACATACATATATACACTAGTGGCTTGTAGAGGCAGATGCAGCTATTCATATTGAAACAAATTTCAAACTTTTGTATTGTAATTTTGTTTTTTAACACAATTTAAATTTAATATAATGTAAGTATTCTTCCTCATAGGCCATATTTTTTGTGAATGTGTTTTCAATTTGGTTTATTTGACCAATCGTATTATCAATATATATCTTTAATCCATCATGAGATTTTACTCAACGTAGTGCAACATAAAGTAGACAGGTTTGGTCGATTGACATCTTACTTATAGTTATTGAAAATGTAAGTGCTAGAGGAAATTGGTTCCTTTTCGTTTGAAATGATATGTTGCGATCTGTAGACATTAATTTAATTATTGATAGATATATGATGTTTCTTTTTTTAGAACCAGTGATTATTTCTAATTAAATACACTTGTCAAACATATCTAGTACGATATGACGTGTCCATTAACTAAACCTGATCCAAAGTTCATGTACTCGGCTGTTTTTAATGTAATTGCAGGTGTTTCTCCGCTGAAATATTTGAAACTTATACTCAGCTGTTTTTCATTGCGATTTATTATTTATGGAGACTTTTTGTAACCTTAAGTTCCTCAAAATCCTAAAAATGTGGTAAATTGAGAAAACCCTATATTTTCCCTGCTCCTTCGTGTCAATACCTTTAATTTGAGTCATCTCCAAGCTCTGTACGACCTTCCAAGCTCCCACAATTTTTCTCTGAAAAATCGGCTTACGAAATTATTTATATGGACATATATATTCATAACGAAATACGTTTCCCACTATAAAAACACATAGTGAGTACTGAAAAGGAAAAAAAGAAGCTGGAGGCATATAAGTTGTAAAAAGTGACAGAAGTCGATACTATTTTTTTAGAATATGTCTCATAAGAGGTAATAAAATATAATTCCTGCTTCTATAACATATAACTCTCTTAACTTATACAACTCCATAACTGCACGTGATAATAATTTGTAACATTTTTACTCGTTACATTTTATTTTGTTTTAAACTAACGAAAATTTATCTTAAGGTTCAAAATACATGGACACTTCTTAATAAGTCTATGTAGAGGGTTATAAAAACTAATGAAATGAAATTAGGCGATATCTATGTCATACTTGTAGAAAATAAGCCTAAATAAAAAGTTACAAGAACGATTAAGATTAAATAAATGCTGTGCATTGTACAAGACCTTTAGATTTATTGCTTTTTAACTGTGTTACATTGATTCGCAAAATCAGCTAATATCTCCACGTGGCCGATAAGCGATCCTAAAGCTTGTATAGTCTAAGCTACTTATCAAAGTGCACTGCAATCGGGGGCCCTTGGATTTTGTAAACCTTAGCAAGTTTAGACGCACCTAATCAGAACCAGAAATAGTTTTATAAATATATATATATATATATATATATATATATATATATATATATATATATAGTATATATAGTTTTTCTATTCTTCGTTGATTTTCTTTGACCTTTGTATAAAATCTGATCTCTCAATTTCCTACATTAATTACTTTATAGAGGTAAATAAAAGTGGTAAGGATTTTATTGAAGCTACTGAAAGCTTATTATAAGTATGGTGGTTTAAGAGTTATATAACATTTCTTAGTTTTGGGTTTTCAATTCTTATTGTTTTTCCAGATTTATTGAAAGGTACAGCGACAAACAGATCTGGGGACTGATATGTTTCTGTTTAAACAGTTTAGGGTAAAATCTTGTTCTCCAATTCCTTCTATCAGTTTACACTCTCCTTATATTCTTTAAATTTTCGATGTGTAATAAAATACTTTTTATCTATCCACTCAAATTCAAATACATTTATAGTGGATGACACTTCATGTTAATACAGTTTGTTTTCAAATATCAATTCATATAATAAATTTAATTAAATAATAATAGTTTTTTATGACAGAAAAACTTTTTCACAAACGTTAAGTTATCCAGCATAGTTATTTCGTACCATTTGGCTTAAAATAAGTAATAATGTATGATTTCATAAATTAGTTGATTTTATGTAGTAGATTATGTAGTAGAACAGATGTATTAATGTTTCAAGGTTATAAAAGTAACTAAAATTAAGTTTCTCATTGTTGCTCTGTAGGGGTTGACTTAAATAATGTTTGTTTATGTTACTTATTTCTAAACAAATGGATTTCTCTATAAACAAATGACTCTATAAATGCACCTCACATGCGTGGAGCATTACCCTCACAAATATCACGCGTAAACATTAACCAGCAATGAAATTTCTCCCACCCTTCATGAGCACACTTTGTATAGGGCAACTAAACTGAACTTGTACTTGTTAGTTCCTTTAAACTGCACGCTGCCCCCATATTCTCAGTCTTACACTACATTCTCGCATTATGTAGTGACTTGAACAGTAGAACAAGACAAATATGTGGTGAGTCCGTATTCCGATATAGAAGTAAAATCGTATTATGTAGTGACTTGAACAGTAGAACAATACAAATATGTGGTGAGTCCGTATTCCGATATAGAAGTAAAATCGTATTATGTAGTGACTTGAACAGTAGAACAATACAAATATGTGGTGAGTCCGTATTCCGATATAGAAGTAAAATCGTATTATGTAGTGACTTGAACAGTAGAACAATACAAATATGTGGTGAGTCCGTATTCCGATATAGAAGTAAAATCGTATTATGTAGTGACTTGAACAGTAGAACAATACAAATATGTGGTGAGTCCGTATTCCGATATAGAAGTAAAATCGCATTATGTAGTGACTTGAACAGTAGTACAATAGGAATATGTGGTGAATCCGTATTCCGATATAGAAGTAAAATCGCATTATGTAGTGACTTGAGCAGTAGTACAATAGGAATATGTGGTGAATCCGTATTCCGATATAGAAGTAAAATCGCATTATGTAGTGACTTGAGCAGTAGTACAATAGGAATATGTGGTGAATCCGTATTCCGATATAGAAGTAAAATCGCATTATGTAGTGACTTGAACAGTAGAACAAGACAAATATGTGGTGAATCCGTATTCCGATATAGAAGTAAAATCGCATTATGTAGTGACTTGAACAGTAGTACAATAGGAATATGTGGTGAATCCGTATTCCGATATAGAAGTAAAATCGCATTATGTAGTGACTTGAACAGTAGAACAAGACAAATATGTGGTGAATCCGTATTCCGATATAGAAGTAAAATCGCATTATGTAGTGACTTGAACAGTAGTACAATAGGAATATGTGGTGAATCCGTATTCCGATATAGAAGTAAAATCGCATTATGTAGTGACTTGAACAGTAGTACAATAGGAATATGTGGTGAATCCGTATTCCGATATAGAAGTAAAATCGCATTATGTAGTGACTTGAACAGTAGTACAATAGGAATATGTGGTGAATCCGTATTCCGATATAGAAGTAAAATCGTATTATGTAGTGACTTGAACAGTAGAACAATACAAATATGTGGTGAATCCGTATTCCGATATAGAAGTAAAATCGCATTATGCAGTGACTTGAACAGTAGTACAATAGGAATATGTGGTGAATCCGTATTCCGATATAGAAGTAAAATCGCATTATGCAGTGACTTGAACAGTAGTACAATAGGAATATGTGGTGAATCCGTATTCCGATATAGAAGTAAAATCGCATTATGTAGTGACTTGAACAGTAGAACAAGACAAATATGTGGTGAATCCGTATTCCGATATAGAAGTAAAATCGCATTATGTAGTGACTTGAACAGTAGTACAATAGGAATATGTGGTGAATCCGTATTCCGATATAGAAGTAAAATCGCATTATGTAGTGACTTGAACAGTAGTACAATAGGAATATGTGGTGAATCCGTATTCCGATATAGAAGTAAAATCGCATTATGTAGTGACTTGAACAGTAGTACAATAGGAATATGTGGTGAATCCGTATTCCGATATAGAAGTAAAATCGTATTATGTAGTGACTTGAACAGTAGAACAATACAAATATGTGGTGAATCCGTATTCCGATATAGAAGTAAAATCGCATTATGCAGTGACTTGAACAGTAGTACAATAGGAATATGTGGTGAATCCGTATTCCGATATAGAAGTAAAATCGCATTATGTAGTGACTTGAACAGTAGTACAATAGGAATATGTGGTGAATCCGTATTCCGATATAGAAGTAAAATCGTATTATGTAGTGACTTGAACAGTAGAACAATACAAATATGTGGTGAATCCGTATTCCGATATAGAAGTAAAATCGTATTATGTAGTGACTTGAACAGTAGTACAATAGGAATATGTGGTGAATCCGTATTCCGATATAGAAGTAAAATCGCATTATGTAGTGACTTGAGCAGTAGTACAATACAAATATGTGGTGAATCCGTATTCCGATATAGAAGTAAAATCGTATTATGTAGTGACTTGAACAGTAGACCAATACAAATATGTGGTGAATCCGTATTCCGATATAGAAGTAAAATCGTATTATGTAGTGACTTGAACAGTAGTACAATAGGAATATGTGGTGAATCCGTATTCCGATATAGAAGTAAAATCGCATTATGTAGTGACTTGAACAGTAGTACAATAGGAATATGTGGTGAATCCGTATTCCGATATAGAAGTAAAATCGTATTATGTAGTTACTTGAACAGTAGTACAATAGGAATATGTGGTGAATCCGTATTCCGATATAGAAGTAAAATCGCATTATGTAGTGACTTGAACAGTAGTACAATAGGAATATGTGGTGAATCCGTATTCCGATATAGAAGTAAAATCGTATTATGTAGTGACTTGAACAGTAGAACAATACAAATATGTGGTGAATCCGTATTCCGATATAGAAGTAAAATCGCATTATGCAGTGACTTGAACAGTAGAACAATACAAATATGTGGTGAATCCGTATTCCGATATAGAAGTAAAATCGTATTATGTAGTAACTTGAACAGTAGAACAATACAAATATGTGGTGAATCCGTATTCCGATATAGAAGTAAAATCGTATTATGTAGTAACGTGAACAGTAGAACAATACAAATATGTGGTGAATCCGTATTCCGATATAGAAGTAAAATCGCATTATGCAGTGACTTGAACAGTAGTACAATAGGAATATGTGGTGAATCCGTATTCCGATATAGAAGTAAAATCGCATTATGTAGTGACTTGAACAGTAGTACAATAGGAATATGTGGTGAATCCGTATTCCGATATAGAAGTAAAATCGCATTATGTAGTGACTTGAACAGTAGAACAATACAAATATGTGGTGAATCCGTATTCCGATATAGAAGTAAAATCGCATTATATAGTGACTTGAATAGTAGAACAATACAAATATGTGGTGAATCCGTATTCCGATATAGAAGTAAAATCGCATTATGTAGTGACTTGAACAGTAGTACAATAGGAATATGTGGTGAATCCGTATTCCGATATAGAAGTAAAATCGCATTATGTAGTGACTTGAACAGTAGTACAATAGGAATATGTGGTGAATCCGTATTCCGATATAGAAGTAAAATCGCATTATGTAGTGACTTGAACAGTAGTACAATAGGAATATGTGGTGAATCCGTATTCCGATATAGAAGTAAAATCGCATTATGTAGTGACTTGAACAGTAGTACAATAGGAATATGTGGTGAATCCGTATTCCGATATAGAAGTAAAATCGTATTATGTAGTGACTTGAACAGTAGTACAATAGGTATATGTGGTGAATCCGTATTCCGATATAGAAGTAAAATCGTATTATGTAGTGACTTGAACAGTAGAACAATACAAATATGTGGTGAATCCGTATTCCGATATAGAAGGAAAATCGTATTATGTAGTGACTTGAACAGTAGTACAATAGGAATATGTGGTGAGTCCGTATTCCGATATAGAAGTAAAATCGCATTATGTAGTGACTTGAACAGTAGTACAATAGGAATATGTGGTGAATCCGTATTCCGATATAGAAGTAAAATCGCATTATGTAGTGACTTGAACAGTAGTACAATAGGAATATGTGGTGAATCCGTATTCCGATATAGAAGTAAAATCGTATTATGTAGTGACTTGAACAGTAGTACAATAGGAATATGTGGTGAATCCGTATTCCGATATAGAAGTAAAATCGTATTATGTAGTGACTTGAACAGTAGTACAATAGGAATATGTGGTGAATCCGTATTCCGATATAGAAGTAAAATCGCATTATGTAGTGACTTGAACAGTAGTACAATAGGAATATGTGGTGAATCCGTATTCCGATATAGAAGTAAAATCGCATTATGTAGTGACTTGAACAGTAGTACAATAGGAATATGTGGTGAATCCGTATTCCGATATAGAAGTAAAATCGTATTATGTAGTGACTTGAACAGTAGTACAATAGGAATATGTGGTGAATCCGTATTCCGATATAGAAGTAAAATCGCATTATGTAGTGACTTGAACAGTAGTACAATAGGAATATGTGGTGAATCCGTATTCCGATATAGAAGTAAAATCGTATTATGTAGTGACTTGAACAGTAGTACAATAGGAATATGTGGTGAATCCGTATTCCGATATAGAAGTAAAATCGCATTATGTAGTGACTTGAACAGTAGTACAATAGGAATATGTGGTGAATCCGTATTCCGATATAGAAGTAAAATCGCATTATGTAGTAACTTGAACAGTAGTACAATAGGAATATGTGGTGAATCCGTATTCCGATATAGAAGTAAAATCGCATTATGTAGTGACTTGAACAGTAGTACAATAGGAATATGTGGTGAATCCGTATTCCGATATAGAAGTAAAATCGCATTATGTAGTGACTTGAACAGTAGTACAATAGGAATATGTGGTGAATCCGTATTCCGATATAGAAGTAAAATCGCATTATGTAGTGACTTGAACAGTAGTACAATAGGAATATGTGGTGAATCCGTATTCCGATATAGAAGTAAAATCGCATTATGTAGTGACTTGAACAGTAGTACAATAGGAATATGTGGTGAATTCGTATTCCGATATAGAAGTAAAATCGCATTATGTAGTGACTTGAACAGTAGTACAATAGGAATATGTGGTGAATCCGTATTCCGATATAGAAGTAAAATCGCATTATGTAGTGACTTGAACAGTAGTACAATAGGAATATGTGGTGAATCCGTATTCCGATATAGAAGTAAAATCGCATTATGTAGTGACTTGAACAGTAGTACAATAGGAATATGTGGTGAATCCGTATTCCGATATAGAAGTAAAATCGCATTATGTAGTGACTTGAACAGTAGTACAATAGGAATATGTGGTGAATCCGTATTCCGATATAGAAGTAAAATCGTATTATGTAGTGACTTGAACAGTAGTACAATAGGAATATGTGGTGAATCCGTATTCCGATATAGAAGTAAAATCGCATTATGTAGTGACTTGAACAGTAGAACAATACAAATATGTGGTGAATCCGTATTCCGATATAGAAGTAAAATCGCATTATGCAGTGACTTGAACAGTAGTACAATAGGAATATGTGGTGAATCCGTATTCCGATATAGAAGTAAAATCGCATTATGTAGTGACTTGAACAGTAGAACAATACAAATATGTGGTGAATCCGTATTCCGATATAGAAGTAAAATCGCATTATATAGTGACTTGAATAGTAGAACAATACAAATATGTGGTGAATCCGTATTCCGATATAGAAGTAAAATCGCATTATGTAGTGACTTGAACAGTAGTACAATAGGAATATGTGGTGAGTCCGTATTCCGATATAGAAGTAAAATCGCATTATGTAGTGACTTGAACAGTAGTACAATAGGAATATGTGGTGAGTCCGTATTCCGATATAGAAGTAAAATCGCATTATGTAGTGACTTGAACAGTAGTACAATAGGAATATGTGGTGAATCCGTATTCCGATATAGAAGTAAAATCGCATTATGTAGTGACTTGAACAGTAGTACAATAGGAATATGTGGTGAATCCGTATTCCGATATAGAAGTAAAATCGCATTATGTAGTGACTTGAACAGTAGTACAATAGGAATATGTGGTGAGTCCGTATTCCGATATAGAAGTAAAATCGCATTATGTAGTGACTTGAACAGTAGTACAATAGGAATATGTGGTGAATCCGTATTCCGATATAGAAGTAAAATCGTATTATGTAGTGACTTGAACAGTAGTACAATAGGAATATGTGGTGAGTCCGTATTCCGATATAGAAGTAAAATCGCATTATGTAGTGACTTGAACAGTAGTACAATAGGAATATGTGGTGAATCCGTATTCCGATATAGAAGTAAAATCGCATTATGTAGTGACTTGAACAGTAGTACAATAGGAATATGTGGTGAATCCGTATTCCGATATAGAAGTAAAATCGTATTATGTAGTGACTTGAACAGTAGTACAATAGGAATATGTGGTGAATCCGTATTCCGATATAGAAGTAAAATCGCATTATGTAGTGACTTGAACAGTAGTACAATAGGAATATGTGGTGAATCCGTATTCCGATATAGAAGTAAAATCGTATTATGTAGTGACTTGAACAGTAGTACAATAGGAATATGTGGTGAATCCGTATTCCGATATAGAAGTAAAATCGCATTATGTAGTGACTTGAACAGTAGTACAATAGGAATATGTGGTGAATCCGTATTCCGATATAGAAGTAAAATCGTATTATGTAGTGACTTGAACAGTAGTACAATAGGAATATGTGGTGAATCCGTATTCCGATATAGAAGTAAAATCGCATTATGTAGTGACTTGAACAGTAGTACAATAGGAATATGTGGTGAATCCGTATTCCGATATAGAAGTAAAATCGCATTATGTAGTGACTTGAACAGTAGTACAATAGGAATATGTGGTGAATCCGTATTCCGATATAGAAGTAAAATCGCATTATGTAGTGACTTGAACAGTAGTACAATAGGAATATGTGGTGAATCCGTATTCCGATATAGAAGTAAAATCGCATTATGTAGTGACTTGAACAGTAGTACAATAGGAATATGTGGTGAATCCGTATTCCGATATAGAAGTAAAATCGCATTATGTAGTGACTTGAACAGTAGTACAATAGGAATATGTGGTGAATCCGTATTCCGATATAGAAGTAAAATCGCATTATGTAGTGACTTGAACAGTAGTACAATAGGAATATGTGGTGAATTCGTATTCCGATATAGAAGTAAAATCGCATTATGTAGTGACTTGAACAGTAGTACAATAGGAATATGTGGTGAATCCGTATTCCGATATAGAAGTAAAATCGCATTATGTAGTGACTTGAACAGTAGTACAATAGGAATATGTGGTGAATCCGTATTCCGATATAGAAGTAAAATCGCATTATGTAGTGACTTGAACAGTAGTACAATAGGAATATGTGGTGAATCCGTATTCCGATATAGAAGTAAAATCGCATTATGTAGTGACTTGAACAGTAGTACAATAGGAATATGTGGTGAATCCGTATTCCGATATAGAAGTAAAATCGTATTATGTAGTGACTTGAACAGTAGTACAATAGGAATATGTGGTGAATCCGTATTCCGATATAGAAGTAAAATCGCATTATGTAGTGACTTGAACAGTAGAACAATACAAATATGTGGTGAATCCGTATTCCGATATAGAAGTAAAATCGCATTATGCAGTGACTTGAACAGTAGTACAATAGGAATATGTGGTGAATCCGTATTCCGATATAGAAGTAAAATCGCATTATGTAGTGACTTGAACAGTAGAACAATACAAATATGTGGTGAATCCGTATTCCGATATAGAAGTAAAATCGCATTATATAGTGACTTGAATAGTAGAACAATACAAATATGTGGTGAATCCGTATTCCGATATAGAAGTAAAATCGCATTATGTAGTGACTTGAACAGTAGTACAATAGGAATATGTGGTGAGTCCGTATTCCGATATAGAAGTAAAATCGCATTATGTAGTGACTTGAACAGTAGTACAATAGGAATATGTGGTGAGTCCGTATTCCGATATAGAAGTAAAATCGCATTATGTAGTGACTTGAACAGTAGTACAATAGGAATATGTGGTGAATCCGTATTCCGATATAGAAGTAAAATCGCATTATGTAGTGACTTGAACAGTAGTACAATAGGAATATGTGGTGAATCCGTATTCCGATATAGAAGTAAAATCGCATTATGTAGTGACTTGAACAGTAGTACAATAGGAATATGTGGTGAGTCCGTATTCCGATATAGAAGTAAAATCGCATTATGTAGTGACTTGAACAGTAGTACAATAGGAATATGTGGTGAATCCGTATTCCGATATAGAAGTAAAATCGCATTATGTAGTGACTTGAACAGTAGTACAATAGGAATATGTGGTGAGTCCGTATTCCGATATAGAAGTAAAATCGCATTATGTAGTGACTTGAATAGTAGAACAATACAAATATGTGGTGAATCCGTATTCCGATATAGAAGTAAAATCGCATTATGTAGTGACTTGAACAGTAGTACAATAGGAATATGTGGTGAGTCCGTATTCCGATATAGAAGTAAAATCGCATTATATAGTGACTTGAATAGTAGAACAATACAAATATGTGGTGAATCCGTATTCCGATATAGAAGTAAAATCGCATTATATAGTGACTTGAATAGTAGAACAATACAAATATGTGGTGAATCCGTATTCCGATATAGAAGTAAAATCGCATTATGTAGTGACTTGAACAGTAGTACAATAGGAATATGTGGTGAGTCCGTATTCCGATATAGAAGTAAAATCGCATTATGTAGTGACTTGAACAGTAGTACAATAGGAATATGTGGTGAGTCCGTATTCCGATATAGAAGTAAAATCGTATTATGTAGTGACTTGAACAGTAGTACAATAGGAATATGTGGTGAATCCGTATTCCGATATAGAAGTAAAATCGTATTATGTAGTGACTTGAACAGTAGTACAATAGGAATATGTGGTGAATCCGTATTCCGATATAGAAGTAAAATCGCATTATGTAGTGACTTGAACAGTAGTACAATAGGAATATGTGGTGAGTCCGTATTCCGATATAGAAGTAAAATCGCATTATGTAGTGACTTGAACAGTAGTACAATAGGAATATGTGGTGAATCCGTATTCCGATATAGAAGTAAAATCGCATTATGTAGTGACTTGAACAGTAGTACAATAGGAATATGTGGTGAATCCGTATTCCGATATAGAAGTAAAATCGCATTATGTAGTGACTTGAACAGTAGTACAATAGGAATATGTGGTGAGTCCGTATTCCGATATAGAAGTAAAATCGTATTATGTAGTGACTTGAACAGTAGTACAATAGGAATATGTGGTGAATCCGTATTCCGATATAGAAGTAAAATCGCATTATGTAGTGACTTGAACAGTAGTACAATAGGAATATGTGGTGAGTCCGTATTCCGATATAGAAGTAAAATCGCATTATGTAGTGACTTGAACAGTAGTACAATAGGAATATGTGGTGAGTCCGTATTCCGATATAGAAGTAAAATCGCATTATGTAGTGACTTGAACAGTAGTACAATAGGAATATGTGGTGAGTCCGTATTCCGATATAGAAGTAAAATCGCATTATGTAGTGACTTGAACAGTAGTACAATAGGAATATGTGGTGAATCCGTATTCCGATATAGAAGTAAAATCGCATTATGTAGTGACTTGAACAGTAGTACAATAGGAATATGTGGTGAGTCCGTATTCCGATATAGAAGTAAAATCGCATTATGTAGTGACTTGAACAGTAGTACAATAGGAATATGTGGTGAGTCCGTATTCCGATATAGAAGTAAAATCGCATTATGTAGTGACTTGAACAGTAGTACAATAGGAATATGTGGTGAGTCCGTATTCCGATATAGAAGTAAAATCGCATTATGTAGTGACTTGAACAGTAGTACAATAGGAATATGTGGTGAGTCCGTATTCCGATATAGAAGTAAAATCGCATTATGTAGTGACTTGAACAGTAGTACAATAGGAATATGTGGTGAATCCGTATTCCGATATAGAAGTAAAATCGCATTATGTAGTGACTTGAACAGTAGTACAATAGGAATATGTGGTGAGTCCGTATTCCGATATAGAAGTAAAATCGCATTATGTAGTGACTTGAACAGTAGTACAATAGGAATATGTGGTGAGTCCGTATTCCGATATAGAAGTAAAATCGCATTATGTAGTGACTTGAACAGTAGTACAATAGGAATATGTGGTGAATCCGTATTCCGATATAGAAGTAAAATCGCATTATGTAGTGACTTGAACAGTAGTACAATAGGAATATGTGGTGAGTCCGTATTCCGATATAGAAGTAAAATCGCATTATGTAGTGACTTGAACAGTAGTACAATAGGAATATGTGGTGAGTCCGTATTCCGATATAGAAGTAAAATCGCATTATGTAGTGACTTGAACAGTAGTACAATAGGAATATGTGTTGAGTCCGTATTCCGATATAGAAGTAAAATCGCATTATGTAGTGACTTGAACAGTAGTACAATAGGAATATGTGGTGAATCCGTATTCCGATATAGAAGTAAAATCGCATTATGTAGTGACTTGAACAGTAGTACAATAGGAATATGTGGTGAGTCCGTATTCCGATATAGAAGTAAAATCGCATTATGTAGTATCTTGAACAGTAGTACAATAGGAATATGTGGTGAGTCCGTATTCCGATATAGAAGTAAAATCGCATTATGTAGTGACTTGAACAGTAGTACAATAGGAATATGTGGTGAGTCCGTATTCCGATATAGAAGTAAAATCGCATTATGTAGTGACTTGAACAGTAGTACAATAGGAATATGTGGTGAATCCGTATTCCGATATAGAAGTAAAATCGCATTATGTAGTGACTTGAACAGTAGTACAATAGGAATATGTGGTGAGTCCGTATTCCGATATAGAAGTAAAATCGCATTATGTAGTGACTTGAACAGTAGTACAATAGGAATATGTGGTGAGTCCGTATTCCGATATAGAAGTAAAATCGCATTATGTAGTGACTTGAACAGTAGAACAATACAAATATGTGGTAAATCCGTATTCCGATATAGAAGTAAAATCGCATTATGTAGTGACTTGAACAGTAGTACAATAGGAATATGTGGTGAATCCGTATTCCGATATAGAAGTAAAATCGCATTATGTAGTGACTTGAACAGTAGTACAATAGGAATATGTGGTGAGTCCGTATTCCGTTATAGAAGTAAAATCGCATTATGTAGTGACTTGAACAGTAGTACAATAGGAATATGTGGTGAATCCGTATTCCGATATAGAAGTAAAATCGCATTATGTAGTGACTTGAACAGTAGTACAATAGGAATATGTGGTGAATCCGTATTCCGATATAGAAGTAAAATCGCATTATGTAGTGACTTGAACAGTAGTACAATAGGAATATGTGGTGAATCCGTATTCCGATATAGAAGTAAAATCGCATTATGTAGTGACTTGAACAGTAGTACAATAGGAATATGTGGTGAATCCGTATTCCGATATAGAAGTAAAATCGCATTATGTAGTGACTTGAACAGTAGTACAATAGGAATATGTGGTGAATCCGTATTCCGATATAGAAGTAAAATCGCATTATGTAGTGACTTGAACAGTAGTACAATAGGAATATGTGGTGAATCCGTATTCCGATATAGAAGTAAAATCGCATTATGTAGTGACTTGAACAGTAGTACAATAGGAATATGTGGTGAATCCGTATTCCGATATAGAAGTAAAATCGCATTATGTAGTGACTTGAACAGTAGTACAATAGGAATATGTGGTGAATCCGTATTCCGATACAGAAGTAAAATCGCATTATGTAGTGACTTGAACAGTAGTACAATAGGAATATGTGGTGAATCCGTATTCCGATATAGAAGTAAAATCGCATTATGTAGTGACTTGAACAGTAGAACAAGACAAATATGTGGTGAATCCGTATTGCGATATAGAAGTAAAATCGCATTATGTAGTGACTTGAACAGTAGTACAATAGGAATATGTGGTGAGTCCGTATTCCGATATAGAAGTAAAATCGCATTATGTAATGACTTGAACAGTAGCCCATTTTTATGGCACTTGTGGAACAAACACATCCAGCTTCAGAAGCATTATTTAACCAAATATTTTGTTAATGTAGGTTTGTGTTTGCAGATACCGTTCCTTGAGGTGCACGTGACCGACGGCCGAAGCAGGAGGATCAAACGCACGGTGGCGCTCAACTGCGACGACAAGTCTGACGAGACCAGGTGCTGCAGGTACCCCCTTACAGTGGACTTCGAAGCGTTCGGCTGGGATTGGATCATCGCGCCCAAGAAGTACGAGGCGAACTTTTGCTCAGGGGAGTGTCCTTACGTGTTCTTGCAGAAATACCCTCACACACACATCGTACACTTGGCGAGTCCCGAAGGAATGCCAGGACCGTGCTGCGCCCCAAGGAAACTCTCCTCGATATCCATGTTGTACTTCGACAGTGAATTCAACATCGTATACGGACTTCTACCGGGAATGGTTGTCGACAGATGTGGTTGCTCATAGTGCCTCCAACTCATATGGCACAATTGTATCATTTTGTATAACAAACTTGGCAAATGTATACCGTTTATGTATACCCATTGCTAACAATGTATACTGTACAAAGAACTTCCACCTTTCGTAGCTAGATATTAGGTGAAAGGCAATGTTTGCAGGAGTAGCACATTCGGAAACACGAACAATTTTATTGCCACTCGTACGGATGATGGTTACTCATCAACGCCACAGTCCAAGGTGGGTTCATTATTTGGGAAACCTATGACATTTTTATACTACTTAATTATTTTTATCACTAGGTTTTCTTGGAAATATAAACTAGATATTTCGGAAAGTCGAAACCCATAATAATACAATTGCATTTAGCCCGAGTTAAATAACATTGGTGGATTTAAATTTGTTATATAATAATCATCGGAAGTTTAACCATTGCCGTTGGTATTAAAATTCCTCTGCTATGAAAAACCTTTTACAATGGAAAAATAAAGTTTTGCGTAAAAGCATCGTTTAAATTTATTACAATGCTTTTAAGATACAGATACAAGAATATGGCGGGAATATTAAAATAATGCTTTATTCCGCGAGTATGAAACAATCAATCGAAATGTCTGAGTGTGTATTTTAGCACACAATCAGTTCATACTATCGATTTATTAAAAGTCATATTTAATTTTTAAAAACTAAGTACAAGAAAAATTATATAGTGCGTGATATAAAAATAAGTTAATTTGTTTAGAGAAAATATTTTAAGTATTTTAGGAATAAGAAAAAAATTATTGTGGTGATAATTTTATGCCTTAAGAAAAACTATGCTAAACATATGTAATAATATATTTAGAGTTGTGTGGGTAGTTGGGAGTGATATAAAAAGAATTAATTTTAGTAATCGACGGACTGACAATACTGGCATTTACTGGCATGCATTAACTCTCTTACAGATAACTCTGAAACTTTGTACAGTAAAATGGTGTTTCAACAGATTAGAACTAAATACTGGCTTGCACACAAGGCGATTTATTTTAGAGATCAGCTGTTTTATTGTGTCTGCTACTTACCTACAGTTTAAACGTTATTATGTATTTATAAACAGTCTCAGTTAATAGTTTGGATTTATTTTAAACTGAAGATTCATTTTTGTTCTGTTTAAATTATTCACCAATATAATTTTAAGAAGTTATGAGTTTTAATACATTTTTTTATTTAAATTTTGGAAGATTTTAGTTTTGTTACATCTGGTTCAAAATTGTTAAGACATGGAAATGGCCAACCATGATATTTGTTCAGTAATGTTGAAAAAAGATTGGATGATCCCGATTTGTTCGTATTATATCTGTTACTTAGAACTAAATTCTAAAAAAGAAGTAAGTGATTATAAAAGTTACAAAAATTAGCCTCAATTAACATCACAGCGAAACCTTATAAAACAGAACTATTACAATACAACACAATGTACTTATATTACAATTAGCTACAAGATATCCGGTAATGTTAGGTTTGGTTAGTTCCCTAACGTAAGCTAACTGATTACTGAAGGGAAGGAGTAGCCTCAGTTTTGCAAAAACGTACCTTATGTTACAACCTAAGTTAGGAATCTAATTTCGTTTACATTTCTAATCAAACCTAACCTAGCAGTATATTTTGCTACTATACTTAATAAAGCTGCATTTAGTCGTCTAGTATAATTTAGCGTTAAATTTTCTAAAAACAAATTGAGTTTTTTAAGTTTCGTATCTTTGTAGAGGTTTTTTTTTTTTTAAAGACTTTTAACCATTTTATATGTTTGCGCCATTTATATTCACTTTATGTCCTTGTTCCGAATTTATTTTTACGTAACAGTCAGGTTGACCCTGTCAACTTATTCAAAATTACCATTACAAAAACAAAAAGCGAAGTGTTATTAACGAAATTTTTGTTTCGAAGATAATATTTCATTATTATTCTCAATAAATATTATTTTTTTACAATTACAATTACAAGATACCTATTGCTATTCTGTATGTTTTAGCCTTGAAGTAATAGACATTGGTAATTTCTCTTAGGCTCTTACAATTTTCATGTCTTTACAAATCACTTCTCATTTTCTAATCACGTTTTAGTAATGTTTTCAAATTTCCTCAAATTTTCGACTTTGTTACTTAAAGGAAGTATTTTTAAACTAAGATGGAGTTTGGAATGTCGTGTGTGCAAACCAGTTTATTGCAAATGTAAACAACGAACACAATATCAGTGCAAAATATAATGCACTATCTTCATTACTACACACCTTATTGTAGGTAAGATACTATTAGGTACAAAGTATATATATAAACACTATCAGGGCTTATTTTGAATATCAAAGTTGAATCTAAAATCGTTGCAAACCTGTACATATTAATATCAGTAAAACAGTCAATATAACACCCAGTTATCGTTAACATGATCCTGTGACATCTAAGCGTACTGAACGCTTTTTAAATACATCACAATGTTTAATTTGAGGGAGTTGACTTGAAGCAACAATAACACGAGTATCTTACAGGCAGCACACAACTGCATTAGCGTAACCCCATTTAGGCTGGGAGAGCTAACTGAAAACATTATATTTTTATCAACGCTCTCCTAAATAACAAAAAATAATCGTTGCACGAAATTCCAATAATATATAACTATCACAAAATATTAAAACGGAGTTACAAACGTATAGCAGGCTTCCCTAATAAGAAAGTACATTAAGAAAATAACAATTGAATTACAATGAAAATATTGGCAGAAATTTCAATGCCACAAAAATAATCAAAACTGACTAATATTACAAGTTACCTAAGATTAAACTCATATCTACATTTATATGACCATGTCGTCACTAACCTATTACAATATAGAATACAATATTTTTCAAATAGGTCAGTCTAGTTTGTAAACTATTGTATTCTAAACTGTAATAGGACCTTATGATGATGATAACACGGTCGTAGAAATGTACATAGAGATTTAATGTTAGGTAACTTGTAACATTAATTGTTTTTCTCTTATTGGGGGTTTTGCCAAGTACTTATTGTTCTTTGATATTGTATAACAATTGAATATTTTCATAATGTTATTAAGTAAAAAAAGCATCTATGATTATGTAAACAATTATTAAAATTGTATAAACTTTATCTACGCCTAATTCAAAACGTTTTTTCCGTTTACAACTTTCAGTTACAGCGTATTGGAGAAAATATTTCATCTTAAACACCAATAAAAACACAAAACCAAAATATTGTAAACATTTTCTAATTTTACTCAATACATGATTTAAAATAAATCAAAATACATTCAACACTTTGGAAACCCTATAAGTTACAGAATGTCTTGAAAAGTCTGTAAAAATTACAAAATTCGTTAATAATTTCACATGTAATAAAAAAAGCTGTCATTAATAAAAGCCTAAAACAAAAGCTTGTTGCAAACAGTAAGAACTGTGGCAGCAGATTTATTTACAATGTTATAATTAGTATGTATAACTATTTATAAGAAATATTTCTAAAAAAATTATATTAAAAAATCTCTGAATCTTGAGCTTTAAGATATGAACTCTCGTGCTCAACTTATGCGTGCAAATGTTTACATTTAATGGTAAATATTTTTTTGTCTGTAATAATTCAATCAAAATTAATAAACTTTTATTAACAAATAAAATTATGATGCAACGTTTAAAAAAAAATACTTTGCTTTAACTACACGTGCATAAGCCTCTAAGATAACTCACAACAAACTCATAATAAACAAACTTCAGTTAGATCAAGTATCCAATAACCACGTGGCCTTGTGATTGTCACGTGCTTATTAAAAATACATCTACTCTATTGTTTTTAGTTATAAGTGTATTTAGAATAGTTTGCCAATGTGTATGTGGTGATACTGTGTCGAATATTAGGTTATGATTTAAAATGGCTGTTAGAAGAAAACAAAAAAAATAATAAAGACTGTTTTGTAACATGCGATCTCGGACTATCAGGTGAGGGGGGTTGAAGGAAAGGCTATTGTGATAAATGTCTGCTTTCATTTACTATTTCCAACAAACAAATTAGTGAGCTATGTGTCTTTTGTGTAGTTTTTCTTTTGTAGTCTAGATAATAGCTTTTTGTTTAACGAATATTAGTTATAACACTTTAATATTAATGGACATTATTTACACACAAAACACCTACATGCATGAGAAGAAAACACTCACACAACACACACACACACACACACACACACACATACACACAATAAGTGTGTATATTTACTGCTAAGTTGAAGCGTTTGTAAATACGTATTTTAACATCAGTTGACTTGTTAAAATGGCTCAATGCTAACTCAAAGTTAGTAATGTCTATATACATCAAAAACTTGTATTTTAGTATTGTAGCTCAAACGTGTATACATAGTTTGTAAAGGTTAGGCAACATAAGGCTCGATACTTATACTTGCAAAATACTAACCTCTAAGCGGTGAAAAAATTAAATAACTTAAAATATAGATATTCAATTTTAAAATATATATAAAGGCCATACTATAAAATATTAGCAGTTTTTAAAACGATAAATATAATTTTGTATATTCCTTGAGTTCATTTTGCTAATTTAAAAACTACTTCAGTGTTTGTTTATTTTGTTTGTTTGTCATTTCGTTAATTTTCGTAATTTAATAGCCCAATGAAGGCATTCTAGTAATTTTGTTCGTACATTGTTTAGATGTACAATGTATTGATTATACTCAAAGTATAATTTATACAGTTTCTCAGACAATATTGTTTTTATTAATAAAACAAAGTATTTTGGTCTTTAAAATATCAAGTCGGAGTTAACGACTTAAACATAAACACTTAGTAAAGATTTAAAGTTTTCTATTAAAAAATAAAGAATTTATAAATTAATTAAAATCAGAGAAATCTATTGTTTTTTAATGTACCATTTAATTTGTCCAATGTTTCCCAAATTAAACTGGTTGTATTCCTAAATAATTGTACAAAGTATATATTTTGTAAAAGCAAAAGTCCTCTTGCTCTACGAAATGGACAAAGGCCTATAATATACAAAATATTTTGTCTTTATTACTATGTTGACATAGTATAGTTTCTGCAATATATTAATTAAACAACTATTGATAAGTTAAACTATTGTTCTATATAAAAGCAAAATGTTCATAGTTATATTATCTAATATGACTTGAGTAAATATGTTGACACTGTCTAGGGTCAGAATTTAAATTAGTAATAAACACATTTTAAAAACAAAACGAAATTACATTTGTAAAGTAAATATTTTAAAAACTTTGAGTATTACTTGAATCAATGAAATTATATTGTATAAATATTCTATATTTGAAAAAAAATTGAATTTATTTTTGATAAAATTATATTGTATGTAATGTTTTAGTGATTTGTATGAGTTGAGAAGGTAAAATCTAAATTTATATTAGGTATCTGTAAGCAATGTCTTTAATATATGGCATGTTTTGTAGATAATGTTGCTGTTTGTATTATTAATGACACAATTCGCAAAGAAATGAACCAGTGAGAATGTGAAGTTATTCGTGTTACAGTGTGGTAGAGGTTCTGACGTAAGCGTTGTAAAGCCGTAGTGGGTAACGGGGAGGGTGAGCATGCAAACCTTTTCCAGAGACCGATATAAAGCGGTAAAATCCCAATTATGTGTTGTTACTATTTCCATGAAACAAAGAAAAAAAGTGGTTTTGTAGATTTGTAATATTTATAAACTATTTTCTTACTATACTGGCCAATGTACTATTAAAGAACTAATATTTATAGTTAGGTCAGCAAAAAAAACTATATTAAATAATTACAATTAACATAAATAAAGTAATATAAACTGCTCGTTACAAAAGCTGTTATACCACATAACCTATAATGTAAAATCAGCTGTTTTTTTTAAAATCATATGTTATCGCTTATTTTGAGCTAAATAGGACGAAATAACTATATTACATACTTTGCCCCTTTTTTGATAAGTTTTTTTAACATAAAACTAAAATTAATTTTCTTAATTTAATAAATCCTTAATTGAAAAAAAAGTATTAACATCAAGTATCATCCACTACAAGTTAAAAAAAAAATATGTTTGAACTTGAGTGGATGAATAAAA
>JBAIZL010000010.1:91488572-91533572 GCA_036971475.1 Prosapia bicincta | reverse complement strand
GTCTGCTGCAATACGTTCACTATGCCTCCCTCAGTAACAGCCCTGTCCAATCTACCCCCTATACCAGACCGTATTTAACTAATGCAGAATGCTACATTTCTTCACTTAGTTCCCATACTTGTGTCTGCTGCAATACGTTCACTATGCCTCACTATGTCACACAGCCCTGTCCAATCTACCCCCTATACCAGACCGTATTTAACTAATGCAGAATGCTACATTTCTTCACTTAGTTCCCATACTTGTAAGTCTGCTGCAATACGTTCACTATGCCTCCCTCAGTAACAGCCCTGTCCAATCTACCCCCTATACCAGACCGTATTTAACTAATGCAGAAGGCTACATTTCTTCACTGAGTTCCCATACTTGTGTCTGCTGCAATACGTTCACTATGCCTCCCTCAGTAACAGCCCTGTCCAATCTACCCCTATACCAGACCGTATTTAACTAATGCAGAATGCTACATTTCTTCACTTAGTTCCCATACTTGTGTCTGCTGCAATACGCTCACTATGCCTCACTATGTCCCACAGCCCTGTCCAATCTACCCCCTATACCAGACCGTATTTAACTAATGCAGAATGCTACATTTCTTCACTTAGTTCCCATACTTGTGTCTGCTGCAATACGCTCACTATGCCTCACTATGTCCCACAGCCCTGTCCAATCTACCCCCTATACCAGACCGTATTTAACTAATGCAGAATGCTACATTTCTTCACTGAGTTCCCATACTTGTGTCTGCTGCAATACGTTCACTATGCCTCCCTCAGTAACAGCCCTGTCCAATCTACCCCCTATACCAGACCGTATTTAACTAATGCAGAATGCTACATTTCTTCACTGAGTTCCCATACTTGTGTCTGCTGCAATACGTTCACTATGCCTCCCTCAGTAACAGCCCTGTCCAATCTACCCCCTATACCAGACCGTATTTAACTAATGCAGAATGCTACATTTCTTCACTTAGTTCCCATACTTGTGTCTGCTGCAATACGTTCACTATGCCTCCCTCAGTAACAGCTCTGTCCAATCTACCCCCTATACCAGACCGTATTTAACTAATGCAGAATGCTACATTTCTTCACTTAGTTCCCATACTTGTGTCTGCTGCAATACGTTCACTATGCCTCCCTCAGTAACAGCCCTGTCCAATCTACCCCCTATACCAGACCGTATTTAACTAATGCAGAATGCTACATTTCTTCACTTTGTTCCCATACTTGTGTCTGCTGCAATACGTTCACTATGCCTCCCTCAGTAACAGCCCTGTCCAATCTACCCCCTATACCAGACCGTATTTAACTAATGCAGAATGCTACATTTCTTCACTTAGTTCCCATACTTGTGTCTGCTGCAATACGTTCACTATGCCTCCCTCAGTAACAGCCCTGTCCAATCTACCCCCTATACCAGACCGTATTTAACTAATGCAGAATGCTACATTTCTTCACTTTGTTCCCATACTTGTGTCTGCTGCAATACGTTCACTATGCCTCCCTCAGTAACAGCCCTGTCCAATCTACCCCCTATACCAGACCGTATTTAACTAATGCAGAATGCTACATTTCTTCACTTAGTTCCCATACTTGTGTCTGCTGCAATACGTTCACTATGCCTCCCTCAGTAACAGCCCTGTCCAATCTACCCCCTATACCAGACCGTATTTAACTAATGCAGAATGCTACATTTCTTCACTTAGTTCCCATACTTGTGTCTGCTGCAATACGTTCACTATGCCTCACTATGTCACACAGCCCTGTCCAATCTACCCCTTATACCAGACCGTATTTAACTAATGCAGAATGCTACATTTCTTCTCTTTGTTCCCATACTTGTGTCTGCTGCAATACGTTCACTATGCCTCCCTCAGTAACAGCCCTGTCCAATCTACCCCCTATACCAGACCGTATTTAACTAATGCAGAATGCTACATTTCTTCACTTAGTTCCCATACTTGTGTCTGCTGCAATACGTTCACTATGCCTCCCTCAGTAACAGCCCTGTCCAATCTACCCCCTATACCAGACCGTATTTAACTAATGCAGAATGCTACATTTCTTCACTTAGTTCCCATACTTGTGTCTGCTGCAATACGTTCACTATGCCTCACTATGTCACACAGCCCTGTCCAATCTACCCCCTATACCAGACCGTACTTAACTATGCAGAATGCTACATTTCTTCACTTTGTTCCCATACTTGTGTCTGCTGCAATACGTTCACTATGCCTCCCTCAGTAACAGCCCTGTCCAATCTACCCCCTATACCAGACCGTATTTAACTAATGCAGAATGCTACATTTCTTCACTTAGTTCCCATACTTGTGTCTGCTGCAATACGTTCACTATGCCTCCCTCAGTAACAGCCCTGTCCAATCTACCCCCTATACCAGACCGTATTTAACTAATGCAGAATGCTACATTTCTTCACTTAGTTCCCATACTTGTGTCTGCTGCAATACGTTCACTATGCCTCCCTCAGTAACAGCCCTGTCCAATCTACCCCCTATACCAGACCGTATTTAACTAATGCAGAATGCTACATTTCTTCACTTTGTTCCCATACTTGTGTCTGCTGCAATACGTTCACTATGCCTCCCTCAGTAACAGCCCTGTCCAATCTACCCCCTATACCAGACCGTATTTAACTAATGCAGAATGCTACATTTCTTCACTTAGTTCCCATACTTGTGTCTGCTGCAATACGTTCACTATGCCTCCCTCAGTAACAGCCCTGTCCAATCTACCCCCTATACCAGACCGTATTTAACTAATGCAGAATGCTACATTTCTTCACTTAGTTCCCATACTTGTGTCTGCTGCAATACGTTCACTATGCCTCCCTCAGTAACAGCCCTGTCCAATCTACCCCCTATACCAGACCGTATTTAACTAATGCAGAATGCTACATTTCTTCACTTAGTTCCCATACTTGTGTCTGCTGCAATACGTTTACTATGCCTCCCTCAGTAACAGCCCTGTCCAATCTACCCCCTATACCAGACCGTATTTAACTAATGCAGAATGCTACATTTCTTCACTTTGTTCCCATACTTGTGTCTGCTGCAATACGTTCACTATGCCTCCCTCAGTAACAGCCCTGTCCAATCTACCCCCTATACCAGACCGTATTTAACTAATGCAGAATGCTACATTTCTTCACTTTGTTCCCATACTTGTGTCTGCTGCAATACGTTCACTATGCCTCCCTCAGTAACAGCCCTGTCCAATCTACCCCCTATACCAGACCGTATTTAACTAATGCAGAATGCTACATTTCTTCACTTAGTTCCCATACTTGTGTCTGCTGCAATACGTTCACTATGCCTCCCTCAGTCACAGCCCTGTCCAATCTACCCCCTATACCAGACCGTATTTAACTAATGCAGAATGCTACATTTCTTCACTTAGTTCCCATACTTGTGTCTGCTGCAATACGTTCACTATGCCTCCCTCAGTAACAGCCCTGTCCAATCTACCCCCTATACCAGACCGTATTTAACTAATGCAGAATGCTACATTTCTTCACTTAGTTCCCATACTTGTGTCTGCTGCAATACGTTCACTATGCCTCACTATGTCACACAGCCCTGTCCAATCTACCCCCTATACCAGACCGTATTTAACTAATGCAGAATGCTTCATTTCTTCACTTAGTTCCCATACTTGTGTCTGCTGCAATACGTTCACTATGCCTCCCTCAGTAACAGCCCTGTCCAATCTACCCCCTATACCAGGCCGTATTTAACTAATGCAGAATGCTACATTTCTTCACTTAGTTCCCATACTTGTGTCTGCTGCAATACGTTCACTATGCCTCCCTCAGTAACAGCCCTGTCCAATCTACCCCCTATACCAGACCGTATTTAACTAATGCAGAATGCTACATTTCTTCACTTAGTTCCCATACTTGTGTCTGCTGCAATACGTTCACTATGCCTCCCTCAGTAACAGCCCTGTCCAATCTACCCCCTATACCAGACCGTATTTAACTGATGCAGAATGCTACATTTCTTCACTTAGTTCCCATACTTGTGTCTGCTGCAATACGTTCACTATGCCTCACTATGTCACACAGCCCTGTCCAATCTACCCCCTATACCAGACCGTATTTAACTAATGCAGAATGCTACATTTCTTCACTTTGTTCCCATACTTGTGTCTGCTGCAATACGTTCACTATGCCTCCCTCAGTAACAGCCCTGTCCAATCTACCCCCTATACCAGACCGTATTTAACTAATGCAGAATGCTACATTTCTTCACTTAGTTCCCATACTTGTGTCTGCTGCAATACGTTCACTATGCCTCACTATGTCACACAGCCCTGTCCAATCTACCCCCTATACCAGACCGTATTTAACTAATGCAGAATGCTACATTTCTTCACTTAGTTCCCATACTTGTGTCTGCTGCAATACGTTCACTATGTCTCACTATGTCACACAGCCCTGTCCAATCTACCCCCTATACCAGACCGTATTTAACTAATGCAGAATGCTACATTTCTTCACTTTGTTCCCATACTTGTGTCTGCTGCAATACGTTCACTATGCCTCCCTCAGTAACAGCCCTGTCCAATCTACCCCCTATACCAGACCGTATTTAACTAATGCAGAATGCTACATTTCTTCACTTAGTTCCCATACTTGTGTCTGCTGCAATACGTTCACTATGCCTCCCTCAGTAACAGCCCTGTCCAATCTACCCCCTATACCAGACCGTATTTAACTAATGCAGAATGCTACATTTCTTCACTTAGTTCCCATACTTGTGTCTGCTGCAATACGTTCACTATGCCTCACTATGTCACACAGCCCTGTCCAATCTACCCCCTATACCAGACCGTATTTAACTAATGCAGAATGCTACATTTCTTCTCTTTGTTCCCATACTTGTGTCTGCTGCAATACGTTCACTATGCCTCCCTCAGTAACAGCCCTGTCCAATCTACCCCCTATACCAGACCGTATTTAACTAATGCAGAATGCTACATTTCTTCTCTTTGTTCCCATACTTGTGTCTGCTGCAATACGTTAACTATGCCTCCCTCAGTAACAGCCCTGTCCAATCTACCCCCTATACCAGACCGTATTTAACTAATGCAGAATGCTACATTTCTTCACTTTGTTCCCATACTTGTGTCTGCTGCAATACGTTCACTATGCCTCCCTCAGTAACAGCCCTGTCCAATCTACCCCCTATACCAGACCGTATTTAACTAATGCAGAATGCTACATTTCTTCACTTAGTTCCCATACTTGTGTCTGCTGCAATACGTTCACTATGCCTCACTATGTCACACAGCCCTGTCCAATCTACCCCCTATACCAGACCGTATTTAACTAATGCAGAATGCTACATTTCTTCACTTAGTTCCCATACTTGTGTCTGCTGCAATACGTTCACTATGCCTCCCTCAGTAACAGCCCTGTCCAATCTACCCCCTATACCAGACCGTATTTAACTAATGCAGAATGCTACATTTCTTCACTTAGTTCCCATACTTGTGTCTGCTGCAATACGTTCACTATGCCTCCCTCAGTAACAGCCCTGTCCAATCTACCCCCTATACCAGACCGTATTTAACTAATGCAGAATGCTACATTTCTTCACTTAGTTCCCATACTTGTGTCTGCTGCAATACGTTCACTATGCCTCACTATGTCACACAGCCCTGTCCAATCTACCCCCTATACCAGACCGTATTTAACTAATGCAGAATGCTACATTTCTTCACTTTGTTCCCATACTTGTGTCTGCTGCAATACGTTCACTATGCCTCCCTCAGTAACAGCCCTGTCCAATCTACCCCCTATACCAGACCGTATTTAACTAATGCAGAATGCTACATTTCTTCACTTAGTTCCCATACTTGTGTCTGCTGCAATACGTTCACTATGCCTCCCTCAGTAACAGCCCTGTCCAATCTACCCCCTATACCAGACCGTATTTAACTAATGCAGAATGCTACATTTCTTCACTTAGTTCCCATACTTGTGTCTGCTGCAATACGTTCACTATGCCTCCCTCAGTAACAGCCCTGTCCAATCTACCCCCTATACCAGACCGTATTTAACTAATGCAGAATGCTACATTTCTTCACTTAGTTCCCATACTTGTGTCTGCTGCAATACGTTCACTATGCCTCCCTCAGTAACAGCCCTGTCCAATCTACCCCCTATACCAGACCGTATTTAACTAATGCAGAATGCTACATTTCTTCACTTTGTTCCCATAATTGTGTCTGCTGCAATACGTTCACTATGCCTCCCTCAGTAACAGCCCTGTCCAATCTACCCCCTATACCAGACCGTATTTAACTAATGCAGAATGCTACATTTCTTCACTTAGTTTCCATACTTGTGTCTGCTGCAATACGTTCACTATGCCTCACTATGTCACACAGCCCTGTCCAATCTCCCCCTATACCAGACCGTATTTAACTAATGCAGAATGCTACATTTCTTCACTTAGTTCCCATACTTGTGTCTGCTGCAATACGTTCACTATGCCTCCCTCAGTAACAGCCCTGTCCAATCTACCCCCTATACCAGACCGTATTTAACTAATGCAGAATGCTACATTTCTTCACTTAGTTCCCATACTTGTGTCTGCTGCAATACGTTCACTATGCCTCCCTCAGTAACAGCCCTGTCCAATCTACCCCCTATACCAGACCGTATTTAACTAATGCAGAATGCTACATTTCTTCACTTTGTTCCCATACTTGTGTCTGCTGCAATACGTTCACTATGCCTCCCTCAGTAACAGCCCTGTCCAATCTACCCCCTATACCAGACCGTATTTAACTAATGCAGAATGCTACATTTCTTCACTTAGTTCCCATACTTGTGTCTGCTGCAATACGTTCACTATGCCTCCCTCAGTAACAGCCGCGTCCAATCTACCCCCTATACCAGACCGTATTTAACTAATGCAGAATGCTACATTTCTTCACTTAGTTCCCATACTTGTGTCTGCTGCAATACGTTCACTATGCCTCACTATGTCACACAGCCCTGTCCAATCTACCCCCTATACCAGACCGTATTTAACTAATGCAGAATGCTACATTTCTTCACTTAGTTCCCATACTTGAGTCTGCTGCAATACGTTCACTATGCCTCCCTCAGTAACAGCCCTGTCCAATCTACCCCCTATACCAGACCGTATTTAACTAATGCAGAATGCTACATTTCTTCACTTAGTTCCCATACTTGTGTCTGCTGCAATACGTTCACTATGCCTCACTATGTCACACAGCCCTGTCCAATCTACCCCCTATACCAGACCGTATTTAACTAATGCAGAATGCTACATTTCTTCACTTAGTTCCCATACTTGTAAGTCTGCTGCAATACGTTCACTATGCCTCCCTCAGTAACAGCCCTGTCCAATCTACCCCCTATACCAGACCGTATTTAACTAATGCAGAAGGCTACATTTCTTCACTGAGTTCCCATACTTGTGTCTGCTGCAATACGTTCACTATGCCTCCCTCAGTAACAGCCCTGTCCAATCTACCCCTATACCAGACCGTATTTAACTAATGCAGAATGCTACATTTCTTCACTTAGTTCCCATACTTGTGTCTGCTGCAATACGCTCACTATGCCTCACTATGTCCCACAGCCCTGTCCAATCTACCCCCTATACCAGACCGTATTTAACTAATGCAGAATGCTACATTTCTTCACTGAGTTCCCATACTTGTGTCTGCTGCAATACGTTCACTATGCCTCCCTCAGTAACAGCCCTGTCCAATCTACCCCCTATACCAGACCGTATTTAACTAATGCAGAATGCTACATTTCTTCACTGAGTTCCCATACTTGTGTCTGCTGCAATACGTTCACTATGCCTCCCTCAGTAACAGCCCTGTCCAATCTACCCCCTATACCAGACCGTATTTAACTAATGCAGAATGCTACATTTCTTCACTTAGTTCCCATACTTGTGTCTGCTGCAATACGTTCACTATGCCTCCCTCAGTAACAGCTCTGTCCAATCTACCCCCTATACCAGACCGTATTTAACTAATGCAGAATGCTACATTTCTTCACTTAGTTCCCATACTTGTGTCTGCTGCAATACGTTCACTATGCCTCCCTCAGTAACAGCCCTGTCCAATCTACCCCCTATACCAGACCGTATTTAACTAATGCAGAATGCTACATTTCTTCACTTTGTTCCCATACTTGTGTCTGCTGCAATACGTTCACTATGCCTCCCTCAGTAACAGCCCTGTCCAATCTACCCCCTATACCAGACCGTATTTAACTAATGCAGAATGCTACATTTCTTCACTTAGTTCCCATACTTGTGTCTGCTGCAATACGTTCACTATGCCTCCCTCAGTAACAGCCCTGTCCAATCTACCCCCTATACCAGACCGTATTTAACTAATGCAGAATGCTACATTTCTTCACTTTGTTCCCATACTTGTGTCTGCTGCAATACGTTCACTATGCCTCCCTCAGTAACAGCCCTGTCCAATCTACCCCCTATACCAGACCGTATTTAACTAATGCAGAATGCTACATTTCTTCACTTAGTTCCCATACTTGTGTCTGCTGCAATACGTTCACTATGCCTCCCTCAGTAACAGCCCTGTCCAATCTACCCCCTATACCAGACCGTATTTAACTAATGCAGAATGCTACATTTCTTCACTTAGTTCCCATACTTGTGTCTGCTGCAATACGTTCACTATGCCTCACTATGTCACACAGCCCTGTCCAATCTACCCCTTATACCAGACCGTATTTAACTAATGCAGAATGCTACATTTCTTCTCTTTGTTCCCATACTTGTGTCTGCTGCAATACGTTCACTATGCCTCCCTCAGTAACAGCCCTGTCCAATCTACCCCCTATACCAGACCGTATTTAACTAATGCAGAATGCTACATTTCTTCACTTAGTTCCCATACTTGTGTCTGCTGCAATACGTTCACTATGCCTCCCTCAGTAACAGCCCTGTCCAATCTACCCCCTATACCAGACCGTATTTAACTAATGCAGAATGCTACATTTCTTCACTTAGTTCCCATACTTGTGTCTGCTGCAATACGTTCACTATGCCTCACTATGTCACACAGCCCTGTCCAATCTACCCCCTATACCAGACCGTACTTAACTAATGCAGAATGCTACATTTCTTCACTTTGTTCCCATACTTGTGTCTGCTGCAATACGTTCACTATGCCTCCCTCAGTAACAGCCCTGTCCAATCTACCCCCTATACCAGACCGTATTTAACTAATGCAGAATGCTACATTTCTTCACTTAGTTCCCATACTTGTGTCTGCTGCAATACGTTCACTATGCCTCCCTCAGTAACAGCCCTGTCCAATCTACCCCCTATACCAGACCGTATTTAACTAATGCAGAATGCTACATTTCTTCACTTAGTTCCCATACTTGTGTCTGCTGCAATACGTTCACTATGCCTCCCTCAGTAACAGCCCTGTCCAATCTACCCCCTATACCAGACCGTATTTAACTAATGCAGAATGCTACATTTCTTCACTTTGTTCCCATACTTGTGTCTGCTGCAATACGTTCACTATGCCTCCCTCAGTAACAGCCCTGTCCAATCTACCCCCTATACCAGACCGTATTTAACTAATGCAGAATGCTACATTTCTTCACTTAGTTCCCATACTTGTGTCTGCTGCAATACGTTCACTATGCCTCCCTCAGTAACAGCCCTGTCCAATCTACCCCCTATACCAGACCGTATTTAACTAATGCAGAATGCTACATTTCTTCACTTAGTTCCCATACTTGTGTCTGCTGCAATACGTTCACTATGCCTCCCTCAGTAACAGCCCTGTCCAATCTACCCCCTATACCAGACCGTATTTAACTAATGCAGAATGCTACATTTCTTCACTTAGTTCCCATACTTGTGTCTGCTGCAATACGTTTACTATGCCTCCCTCAGTAACAGCCCTGTCCAATCTACCCCCTATACCAGACCGTATTTAACTAATGCAGAATGCTACATTTCTTCACTTTGTTCCCATACTTGTGTCTGCTGCAATACGTTCACTATGCCTCCCTCAGTAACAGCCCTGTCCAATCTACCCCCTATACCAGACCGTATTTAACTAATGCAGAATGCTACATTTCTTCACTTAGTTCCCATACTTGTGTCTGCTGCAATACGTTCACTATGCCTCCCTCAGTAACAGCCCTGTCCAATCTACCCCCTATACCAGACCGTATTTAACTAATGCAGAATGCTACATTTCTTCACTTTGTTCCCATACTTGTGTCTGCTGCAATACGTTCACTATGCCTCCCTCAGTAACAGCCCTGTCCAATCTACCCCCTATACCAGACCGTATTTAACTAATGCAGAATGCTACATTTCTTCACTTAGTTCCCATACTTGTGTCTGCTGCAATACGTTCACTATGCCTCCCTCAGTAACAGCCCTGTCCAATCTACCCCCTATACCAGACCGTATTTAACTAATGCAGAATGCTACATTTCTTCACTTAGTTCCCATACTTGTGTCTGCTGCAATACGTTCACTATGCCTCCCTCAGTAACAGCCCTGTCCAATCTACCCCCTATACCAGACCGTATTTAACTAATGCAGAATGCTACATTTCTTCACTTAGTTCCCATACTTGTGTCTGCTGCAATACGTTTACTATGCCTCCCTCAGTAACAGCCCTGTCCAATCTACCCCCTATACCAGACCGTATTTAACTAATGCAGAATGCTACATTTCTTCACTTTGTTCCCATACTTGTGTCTGCTGCAATACGTTCACTATGCCTCCCTCAGTAACAGCCCTGTCCAATCTACCCCCTATACCAGACCGTATTTAACTAATGCAGAATGCTACATTTCTTCACTTTGTTCCCATACTTGTGTCTGCTGCAATACGTTCACTATGCCTCCCTCAGTAACAGCCCTGTCCAATCTACCCCCTATACCAGACCGTATTTAACTAATGCAGAATGCTACATTTCTTCACTTAGTTCCCATACTTGTGTCTGCTGCAATACGTTCACTATGCCTCCCTCAGTCACAGCCCTGTCCAATCTACCCCCTATACCAGACCGTATTTAACTAATGCAGAATGCTACATTTCTTCACTTAGTTCCCATACTTGTGTCTGCTGCAATACGTTCACTATGCCTCCCTCAGTAACAGCCCTGTCCAATCTACCCCCTATACCAGACCGTATTTAACTAATGCAGAATGCTACATTTCTTCACTTAGTTCCCATACTTGTGTCTGCTGCAATACGTTCACTATGCCTCACTATGTCACACAGCCCTGTCCAATCTACCCCCTATACCAGACCGTATTTAACTAATGCAGAATGCTTCATTTCTTCACTTAGTTCCCATACTTGTGTCTGCTGCAATACGTTCACTATGCCTCCCTCAGTAACAGCCCTGTCCAATCTACCCCCTATACCAGGCCGTATTTAACTAATGCAGAATGCTACATTTCTTCACTTAGTTCCCATACTTGTGTCTGCTGCAATACGTTCACTATGCCTCCCTCAGTAACAGCCCTGTCCAATCTACCCCCTATACCAGACCGTATTTAACTAATGCAGAATGCTACATTTCTTCACTTAGTTCCCATACTTGTGTCTGCTGCAATACGTTCACTATGCCTCCCTCAGTAACAGCCCTGTCCAATCTACCCCCTATACCAGACCGTATTTAACTGATGCAGAATGCTACATTTCTTCACTTAGTTCCCATACTTGTGTCTGCTGCAATACGTTCACTATGCCTCACTATGTCACACAGCCCTGTCCAATCTACCCCCTATACCAGACCGTATTTAACTAATGCAGAATGCTACATTTCTTCACTTTGTTCCCATACTTGTGTCTGCTGCAATACGTTCACTATGCCTCCCTCAGTAACAGCCCTGTCCAATCTACCCCCTATACCAGACCGTATTTAACTAATGCAGAATGCTACATTTCTTCACTTAGTTCCCATACTTGTGTCTGCTGCAATACGTTCACTATGCCTCACTATGTCACACAGCCCTGTCCAATCTACCCCCTATACCAGACCGTATTTAACTAATGCAGAATGCTACATTTCTTCACTTAGTTCCCATACTTGTGTCTGCTGCAATACGTTCACTATGTCTCACTATGTCACACAGCCCTGTCCAATCTACCCCCTATACCAGACCGTATTTAACTAATGCAGAATGCTACATTTCTTCACTTTGTTCCCATACTTGTGTCTGCTGCAATACGTTCACTATGCCTCCCTCAGTAACAGCCCTGTCCAATCTACCCCCTATACCAGACCGTATTTAACTAATGCAGAATGCTACATTTCTTCACTTAGTTCCCATACTTGTGTCTGCTGCAATACGTTCACTATGCCTCCCTCAGTAACAGCCCTGTCCAATCTACCCCCTATACCAGACCGTATTTAACTAATGCAGAATGCTACATTTCTTCACTTAGTTCCCATACTTGTGTCTGCTGCAATACGTTCACTATGCCTCACTATGTCACACAGCCCTGTCCAATCTACCCCCTATACCAGACCGTATTTAACTAATGCAGAATGCTACATTTCTTCTCCTTGTTCCCATACTTGTGTCTGCTGCAATACGTTCACTATGCCTCCCTCAGTAACAGCCCTGTCCAATCTACCCCCTATACCAGACCGTATTTAACTAATGCAGAATGCTACATTTCTTCTCTTTGTTCCCATACTTGTGTCTGCTGCAATACGTTAACTATGCCTCCCTCAGTAACAGCCCTGTCCAATCTACCCCCTATACCAGACCGTATTTAACTAATGCAGAATGCTACATTTCTTCACTTTGTTCCCATACTTGTGTCTGCTGCAATACGTTCACTATGCCTCCCTCAGTAACAGCCCTGTCCAATCTACCCCCTATACCAGACCGTATTTAACTAATGCAGAATGCTACATTTCTTCACTTAGTTCCCATACTTGTGTCTGCTGCAATACGTTCACTATGCCTCACTATGTCACACAGCCCTGTCCAATCTACCCCCTATACCAGACCGTATTTAACTAATGCAGAATGCTACATTTCTTCACTTAGTTCCCATACTTGTGTCTGCTGCAATACGTTCACTATGCCTCCCTCAGTAACAGCCCTGTCCAATCTACCCCCTATACCAGACCGTATTTAACTAATGCAGAATGCTACATTTCTTCACTTAGTTCCCATACTTGTGTCTGCTGCAATACGTTCACTATGCCTCCCTCAGTAACAGCCCTGTCCAATCTACCCCCTATACCAGACCGTATTTAACTAATGCAGAATGCTACATTTCTTCACTTAGTTCCCATACTTGTGTCTGCTGCAATACGTTCACTATGCCTCACTATGTCACACAGCCCTGTCCAATCTACCCCCTATACCAGACCGTATTTAACTAATGCAGAATGCTACATTTCTTCACTTTGTTCCCATACTTGTGTCTGCTGCAATACGTTCACTATGCCTCCCTCAGTAACAGCCCTGTCCAATCTACCCCCTATACCAGACCGTATTTAACTAATGCAGAATGCTACATTTCTTCACTTAGTTCCCATACTTGTGTCTGCTGCAATACGTTCACTATGCCTCCCTCAGTAACAGCCCTGTCCAATCTACCCCCTATACCAGACCGTATTTAACTAATGCAGAATGCTACATTTCTTCACTTAGTTCCCATACTTGTGTCTGCTGCAATACGTTCACTATGCCTCCCTCAGTAACAGCCCTGTCCAATCTACCCCCTATACCAGACCGTATTTAACTAATGCAGAATGCTACATTTCTTCACTTAGTTCCCATACTTGTGTCTGCTGCAATACGTTCACTATGCCTCCCTCAGTAACAGCCCTGTCCAATCTACCCCCTATACCAGACCGTATTTAACTAATGCAGAATGCTACATTTCTTCACTTTGTTCCCATAATTGTGTCTGCTGCAATACGTTCACTATGCCTCCCTCAGTAACAGCCCTGTCCAATCTACCCCCTATACCAGACCGTATTTAACTAATGCAGAATGCTACATTTCTTCACTTAGTTTCCATACTTGTGTCTGCTGCAATACGTTCACTATGCCTCACTATGTCACACAGCCCTGTCCAATCTCCCCCTATACCAGACCGTATTTAACTAATGCAGAATGCTACATTTCTTCACTTAGTTCCCATACTTGTGTCTGCTGCAATACGTTCACTATGCCTCCCTCAGTAACAGCCCTGTCCAATCTACCCCCTATACCAGACCGTATTTAACTAATGCAGAATGCTACATTTCTTCACTTAGTTCCCATACTTGTGTCTGCTGCAATACGTTCACTATGCCTCCCTCAGTAACAGCCCTGTCCAATCTACCCCCTATACCAGACCGTATTTAACTAATGCAGAATGCTACATTTCTTCACTTTGTTCCCATACTTGTGTCTGCTGCAATACGTTCACTATGCCTCCCTCAGTAACAGCCCTGTCCAATCTACCCCCTATACCAGACCGTATTTAACTAATGCAGAATGCTACATTTCTTCACTTAGTTCCCATACTTGTGTCTGCTGCAATACGTTCACTATGCCTCCCTCAGTAACAGCCGCGTCCAATCTACCCCCTATACCAGACCGTATTTAACTAATGCAGAATGCTACATTTCTTCACTTAGTTCCCATACTTGTGTCTGCTGCAATACGTTCACTATGCCTCACTATGTCACACAGCCCTGTCCAATCTACCCCCTATACCAGACCGTATTTAACTAATGCAGAATGCTACATTTCTTCACTTAGTTCCCATACTTGAGTCTGCTGCAATACGTTCACTATGCCTCCCTCAGTAACAGCCCTGTCCAATCTACCCCCTATACCAGACCGTATTTAACTAATGCAGAATGCTACATTTCTTCACTTAGTTCCCATACTTGTGTCTGCTGCAATACGTTCACTATGCCTCCCTCAGTAACAGCCCTGTCCAATCTACCCCCTATACCAGACCGTATTTAACTAATGCAGAATGCTACATTTCTTCACTTAGTTCCCATACTTGTGTCTGCTGCAATACGTTCACTATGCCTCCCTCAGTAACAGCCCTGTCCAATCTACCCCCTATACCAGACCGTATTTAACTAATGCAGAATGCTACATTTCTTCACTTTGTTCCCATACTTGTGTCTGCTGCAATACGTTCACTATGCCTCCCTCAGTAACAGCCCTGTCCAATCTACCCCCTATACCAGACCGTATTTAACTAATGCAGAATGCTACATTTCTTCACTTAGTTCCCATACTTGTGTCTGCTGCAATACGTTCACTATGCCTCACTATGTCACACAGCCCTGTCCAATCTACCCCCTATACCAGACCGTATTTAACTAATGCAGAATGCTACATTTCTTCACTTAGTTCCCATACTTGTGTCTGCTGCAATACGTTCACTATGCCTCCCTCAGTAACAGCCCTGTCCAATCTACCCCCTATACCAGACCGTATTTAACTAATGCAGAATGCTACATTTCTTCACTTAGTTCCCATACTTGTGTCTGCTGCAATACGTTCACTATGCCTCCCTCAGTAACAGCCCTGTCCAATCTACCCCCTATACCAGACCGTATTTAACTAATGCAGAATGCTACATTTCTTCACTTAGTTTCCATACTTGTGTCTGCTGCAATACGTTCACTATGCCTCACTATGTCACACAGCCCTGTCCAATCTACCCCCTATACCAGACCGTATTTAACTAATGCAGAATGCTACCTTTCTTCACTTAGTTCCCATACTTGTGTCTGCTGCAATACGTTCACTATGCCTCACTATGTCACACAGCCCTGTCCAATCTACCCCCTATACCAGACCGTATTTAACTAATGCAGAATGCTACCTTTCTTCACTTAGTTCCCATACTTGTGTCTGCTGCAATACGTTCACTATGCCTCACTATGTCACACAGCCCTGTCCAATCTACCCCCTATACCAGACCGTATTTAACTAATGCAGAATGCTACATTTCTTCACTTAGTTCCCATACTTGTGTCTGCTGCAATACGTTCACTATGCCTCACTATGTCACACAGCCCTGTCCAATCTACCCCCTATACCAGACCGTATTTAACTAATGCAGAATGCTACATTTCTTCACTTTGTTCCCATACTTGTGTCTGCTGCAATACGTTCACTATGCCTCCCTCAGTAACAGCCCCGTCCAATCTACCCCCTATACTAGACCGTATTTAACTAATGCAGAATGCTACATTTCTTCACTTAGTTCCCATACTTGTGTCTGCTGCAATACGTTCACTATGCCTCACTATGTCACACAGCCCTGTCCAATCTACCCCCTATACAAGACCGTATTTAACTAATGCAGAATGCTACCTTTCTTCACTTAGTTCCCATACTTGTGTCTGCTGCAATACGTTCACTATGCCTCACTATGTCACACAGCCCTGTCCAATCTACCCCCTATACCAGACCGTATTTAACTAATGCAGAATGCTACATTTCTTCACTTAGTTCCCATACTTGTGTCTGCTGCAATACGTTCACTATGCCTCACTATGTCACACAGCCCTGTCCAATCTACCCCCTATACCAGACCGTATTTAACTAATGCAGAATGCTACCTTTCTTCACTTAGTTCCCATACTTGTGTCTGCTGCAATACGTTCACTATGCCTCACTATGTCACACAGCCCTGTCCAATCTACACCCTATACCAGACCGTATTTAACTAATGCAGAATGCTACATTTCTTCACTTAGTTCCCATACTTGTGTCTGCTGCAATACGTTCACTATGCCTCCCTCAGTAACAGCCCCGTCCAATCTACCCCCTATACCAGACCGTATTTAACTAATGCAGAATGCTACATTTCTTCACTTAGTTCCCATACTTGTGTCTGCTCCAATACGTTCACTATGCCTCCCTCAGTAACAGCCCTGTCCAATCTACCCCCTATACCAGACCGTATTTAACTAATGCAGAATGCTACATTTCTTCACTTAGTTCCCATACTTGTGTCTGCTGCAATACGTTCACTATGCCTCCCTCAGTAACAGCCCTGTCCAATCTACCCCCTATACCAGACCGTATTTAACTAATGCAGAATGCTACATTTCTTCACTTAGTTCCCATACTTGTGTCTGCTGCAATACGTTCACTATGCCTCCCTCAGTAACAGCCCTGTCCAATCTACCCCCTATACCAGACCGTATTTAACTAATGCAGAATGCTACATTTCTTCACTTTGTTCCCATACTTGTGTCTGCTGCAATACGTTCACTATGCCTCCCTCAGTAACAGCCCTGTCCAATCTACCCCCTATACCAGACCGTATTTAACTAATGCAGAATGCTACATTTCTTCACTTAGTTCCCATACTTGTGTCTGCTGCAATACGTTCACTATGCCTCCCTCAGTAACAGCCCTGTCCAATCTACCCCCTATACCAGACCGTATTTAACTAATGCAGAATGCTACATTTCTTCACTTTTTTTTTTTTTTTTTTTAACTTGGGAGCGGGTTTGAATTGCCCGAAGCACTGCTACCTTAAGGTATATTGTACTTACCTCCCTGATCTAGTCAAATAACCCCTTCCCTCTTACCAGGTTTAGGAGTTTCCTGACTAGAGTTTTACTTTCAGCATCCACCAAAGCCGTTCCATCACCAAAGAGGTTGAAGCGCCTCTCAGCAAGTACTCCACATCTGTAAATGATGTGTGTGGCAGTCTCCTGTTCCTGCCCGCACAATCTGCACACTGGTTCATCCTTGTAGATACCCATTTTATGCAAATGTTTCCTTAGTCTACAGTGTCCCGTGAGTAGTCCTGTGGCTATCCTTAATTCCTGCCTAGACAGATAGATGAGACTCTTCTGCAGCCCCAAGGAGGGTCTCCTAAGGGTTAGCTTACTGTGTCTCATCCCTTCGGCCCTGATCCAGTGCTCACAGTGTCTTTCAGCCATCCACCTTCGCACTGTCATCCTGACCATGGATTTGGAAATACCCACCGCAGGTTCCGGTCCAATCAGGGGAGTCGAGGACCCCTCCCTGGCCAGCGCATCTGCGGCTTCATTTCCAAGTATTCCCCTATGCCCTGGCACCCAACCAATCTTGACATGATTGTGCCTTGCCAGAGCTTGTAGGTTAATTAGGCACTCCCTGACTATGGCCGAGGTGACCACGTGTCCGTTTAGTGCCTTAATTGCTGCCTGACTGTCGGAGAAAATAGCAATCCGGGCCCCATGTGTTTCCCTTCTCGCCATCTCTCCCAGACAGGCATTTATAGCATATACTTCGGCCTGAAAGACAGAGGTATGCCTCCCCAAGGAAAAAACTAGTTCTACCCTTGGGTTTTTACAATACACCCCCGCTCCAGTGTCGAAGTCCATCTTGGAGCCATCTGTGTACCAGATCTGAGCTCCCGATGTTAATGTCCCTGACCATTCCATCACAGTTTGGTGGACCTGGTCAGGTGCAAACATTCGAGTAATGTGGTCGCTGCCCATTTCCAAGACGAGTTCTTTGACCACGCACTCGATACTCATATGTCCCGAGACATCTGGGAGGTTAGCCCAGTTGCTCGAGTTGCGCAATCTCCATGCCGCTAGCCTCGCCTCTCCCCTAAGGACAAGCTCAAGGGGAGGGAGGTTAAGCATTACTTCCATTGCTGCACCTGGTGTAGTTGACATCGCTCCCAGTGTGCACAGACAGGCCAATCTCTGGATAGAGCTCAGTTTAGCTCTTGTCTGTGCCTGGTTGGCCTTTGTCCACCACACCAGAGCTCCATAGGTAATCATAGGTCTTATCACCCTCAGATACATCCAGTGCATCATTGATGGCTTCAGTCCCCATTTCTTACCCACCATTCTTCTCACAGTCATCAGTGCCCTTTTGGCCCTGTTAACTGTCCTCTCAAGATGTGGATTCCAGGTGAGTTTCCTGTCCAGAGTAACTCCCAGGTACTTCACCTCCCCCACAAACTCAAGGTATTCACCAAACAAGCGGGGCATCCTGGTCGTCAGATCTTTTCGCTGTCTGGTGAAGTTAATGAGAGCAGTCTTTTTTGGATTTACCCTAAGGTTCTCCTTTTTACACCACTCTTCAATCAGTCGTAGAGGATTCCTGATTACCTCAAGGACTGTATCAGGGAATCTGCCCAGGATCAGGACAACTATGTCGTCCGCATATCCTAGACAGAAGTACCCCTGTTCATTCAGGAGTTCAATAAGGTTGTCAACCACTAGGCACCACAACAGAGGAGAGAGAACCCCCCCCCTGTGCACAGCCCAGACTTGTCTCCGCCCTTCTGACCTCCCCTGCCACCTCTACAGAAATGCTTCTGTTTGTTAACATGGAACTTATCCAACCACAAGTGGTCGCATCCACTCCATGACGTCTTGCACCACTTACCATCGTCTCCACTGAGGGGTTATTGAAAGCCCCTTCAATGTCGAGGAAGGCACCTATGGCACAACCTTTCTTAGCGATCATTTGCTCAATCCTACCAACCACTTGATGGAGAGCTCCCTCGCAAGATTTCCCCGGTTGGTAAGCATACTGGTTCCAATGCAGTGGTTTGATAGCCAAAGCACCCCCCCTAATATGCCTATCAACCAGTTTTTCAAGTCCCTTGAGAACAAAGGACATGAGTGTGATAGGTCTGTATCCTTTCCCTTCCGATTGGTTACCGGTGGGCTTAGGTATAAAGACCACCTTACTAGATTTCCAGGCTGCCGGCACATGCCCTAGAGCAATGCTTAGCCTGTATAATTTAGTAAGTACCAGCACCAGCATATCCATTCCCTGCTGCAGCAGCACAGGATAGATCCCATCTGGACCTGGAGATTTGTAGGGTTTAAAAGTGCCAATAGCCCATCTTACCCTTTGTGGAGTTACTATCCTCCTTGCCACTTCCCAGTCCTCCCTTTTACCACGTCTTGTGGAGAGTTTGGTAACCGGTTCAGTGTCTGCTCCCCCAAGTTTCCTCAGGGTACTGGAAGGGAAATGTGTCCTGATTAATTCTTCCACAGTTTCCCCTGCCGTTTTTGTTATATTTCCCAGTGGGGTTCTTAGCATCCCCACCGGGTTAACTGGGTCCTTAGAGAGCACTTTATACAGTCGTGCCTCTTCCCGAGTTTTGTCAATCTCATGACAAAACTCCTTCCAGGACTTCCTGCGCGCTTCTCTAATTGCCCTATTGTATTCGGTTAGTGTTTTCCTATACAGGTCCCACTCCCCGTTCTTTTTTGCTTTATTAAAGAGTCTCCTGGTGGTCTTCCGAAGTTTGGCTAGCTTCTTGTTCCACCATGACGGATCCCCTACTTTCCTCCCCTCACTGAGAGGGCAGTTATCGGTAAAGGATTCTATTATAGCCTCGCCAACCAATGTGGCAGAGTCTTCTAGCTCTCTCCTCCCACCATACTCCAATCCAGCCTCCTCAATCCGAACACCCAGGTCCCTCCTGTAGGAGTCCCAGTCTGTTCTTCTTGGATCCCTGGTTGGGCGAAGCATGGCTGGATTTAGAGAGATATCATACCTAATATGTCTGTGATCAGAAGAAGATGGTTCATCCGACACATGCCAATTTAGTACATACCTAGCCATCTGGTTCGATGCCACCGTAATGTCCAGGACCTCCTGTCTGGCCCTAGTGACAAACGTCGGCTCTTCCCCCTGATTTAGGACTAGTAGATTCTTAGAGCTAAGATAAGCTAAAAGTTCCTCACCTCTGGTGTTTGTACCTGTACTACCCCACGAAGTGTGATGGGAGTTAGCATCCATTCCCACCAGCAGCTCCTCATCCACAGCCTCGCAGTGCTCGACCAGGCTCCTCAGCTCTTGTGTTGGCAGAGCCCCCGCGCAGTCAAAGGGGAGATATGCCGTGGCCAGGTTCAGCCTCTTCATCCCCCTCTCCGCCCGCAGCTCCACCGTCACTGCTAACAAATCCCTGCAACAGAAGTTCGTTAGTACAAAAGCACACAACCCCCTCCTAACCAGGATACACGTCCTGGAAACACCGGAGTCCTTATCATACAACAACTTACCTCCAGATGTCGCCAGCCCGCATATTTTTCCTCCAGAAATCCATGGTTCCTGGATGAGCACCAAGTCCACCTCTCCCCTGTCCAGCATCCTACACACGACAGCACTCGCCGCCCTGCTATGCTGTAGGTTCACTTGGAGGATCTTGATCTTTTTCTGCTTAATTTGCAGTTGCCTGGGTCCGCAGAGCAGCCCCAGGACTAGACATCGTGCTCAACTCTACAGCCACTTCACCGGTTTCTGCAGTCGGCAGCTTGACAGCCGCCCCCGCACCCCCAGTGATGGTTGCCGTTGACACATCTGCTACAGACTCACGGTTTGCCGTCTCATTGGCTCCCACTGTCTGTGCAGTCTCGAAATTAATTCTTATACTTACTTGGTCCATTAAAGTCCCACGAGTATGGGGGAAATAACGGTCGACCAGAGCAGAGCCCCCACTGCCCTGGCAAGACAACATACAATGAGGTTTTGTCTGGTTCCTCAAGGGGATCGTTTGGGACTGCATTTTATACCCTGCAGCCATTCATCCTTCGGCACGATGCCTTCCACCTTGGATTGGGTATTCAGTCACTGACCTTGAAGCACACCCCAAGTTCAGGACATTATTAACTGCTCAGATGAACAGCCTGCTTTACTCTCTTTTTTACAACTGTGTCGTTTGGGCAGTTTCCCGCCCCTACTTCACTGTCGCATTGCCCTTGGTTCACCCGGGAGGTGAGAGTAGCATTGTGAGGACTTAATTCCCAACTACCCCAGTCTTCCCGGTCAGAGCACTCGGTTATTTCTACCAAGCCCAACCGGTTGACTGACGAGGAGGGATAATTCCTCACCTTTGAACCATAGCCTTGGTCCAGGCCTGCATATTCAGAAACCTTCCGGAATCCTTATTCACAGGTAACCTACATTTCTGTAGGCCGTCCCACTATCCGCCACCTGTGGACCCGCCCGGTTGCTCAGGCCAGCTTGCCGGGTTTTGCAGAATGCTACATTTCTTCACTTAGTTCCCATACTTGTGTCTGCTGCAATACGTTCACTATGTCTCCCTCAGTAACAGCCCTGTGACGTATTCTTGTCCAATCTACCCCCTATACCAGACCGTATTTAACTAATGCAGAATGCTACATTTCTTCACTTAGTTCCCATACTTGTGTCTGCTGCAATACGTTCACTATGCCTCCCTCAGTAACAGCCCTGTCCAATCTACCCCCTATACCAGACCGTATTTAACTAATGCAGAATGCTACATTTCTTCACTTAGTTCCCATACTTGTGTCTGCTGCAATACGTTCACTATGCCTCCATCAGTAACAGCCCTGTCCAATCTACCCCCTATACCAGACCGTATTTAATTAATGCAGAATGCTACATTTCTTCACTTAGTTCCCATACTTGTGTCTGCTCCAATACGTTCACTATGCCTCAATCAGTAACAGCCCTGTCCAATCTACCCCCTATACCAGACCGTATTTAACTAATGCAGAATGCTACATTTCTTCACTTAGTTCCCATACTTGTGTCTGCTGCAATACGCTCACTATGCCTCACTATGTCACACAGCCCTGTCCAATCTACCCCCTATACCAGACCGTATTTAATTAATGCAGAATGCTACATTTCTTCACTTAGTTCCCATACTTGTGTCTGCTCTAATACGTTCACTATGCCTCCCTCAGTAACAGCCCTGTCCAATCTACCCCCTGCACCAGACCGTATTTAACTAATGCAGAATGCTACATTTCTTCTCTTTGTTCCCATACTTGTGTCTGCTGCAATACGTTCACTATGCCTCCCTCAGTAACAGCCCTGTCCAATCTACCCCCTATACCAGACCGTATTTAACTAATGCAGAATGCTACATTTCTTCACTTAGTTCCCATACTTGTGTCTGCTGCAATACGTTCACTATGCCTCCCTCAGTAACAGCCCTGTCCAATCTACCCCCTATACCAGACCGTATTTAACTAATGCAGAATGCTACATTTCTTCACTTAGTTCCCATACTTGTGTCTGCTGCAACACGTTCACTATGCCTCCCTCAGTAACAGCCCTGTCCAATCTACCCCCTATACCAGACCGTATTTAACTAATGCAGAATGCTACATTTCTTCACTTAGTTCCCATACTTGTGTCTGCTGCAACACGTTCACTATGCCTCCCTCAGTAACAGCCCTGTCCAATCTACCCCCTATACCAGACCGTATTTAACTAATGCAGAATGCTACATTTCTTCACTTAGTTCCCATACTTGTGTCTGCTGCAACACGTTCACTATGCCTCCCTCAGTAACAGCCCTGTCCAATCTACCCCCTATACCAGACCATATTTAACTAATGCAGAATGCTACATTTCTTCACTTAGTTCCCATACTTGTGTCTGCTGCAATAGGTTCACTATGCCTCCCTCAGTAACAGCCCTGTCCAATCTACTCCCTATACCAGACCGTATTTAACTAATGCAGAATGCTACATTTCTTCACTTAGTTCCCATACTTGTGTCTGCTGCAATACGTTCACTATGCCTCCCTCAGTAACAGCCCTGTCCAATCTACCCCCTATACCAGACCGTATTTAACTAATGCAGAATGCTACATTTCTTCACTTAGTTCCCATACTTGTGTCTGCTGCAACACGTTCACTATGCCTCCCTCAGTAACAGCCCTGTCCAATCTACCCCCTATACCAGACCATATTTAACTAATGCAGAATGCTACATTTCTTCACTTAGTTCCCATACTTGTGTCTGCTGCAATAGGTTCACTATGCCTCCCTCAGTAACAGCCCTGTCCAATCTACTCCCTATACCAGACCGTATTTAACTAATGCAGAATGCTACATTTCTTCACTTAGTTCCCATACTTGTGTCTGCTGCAATACGTTCACTATGCCTCCCTCAGTAACAGCCCTGTCCAATCTACCCCCTATACCAGACCGTATTTAACTAATGCAGAATGCTACATTTCTTCACTTAGTTCCCATACTTGTGTCTGCTGCAATACGTTCACTATGCCTCCCTCAGTAACAGCCCTGTCCAATCTACCCCCTATACCAAATCGTATTTAACTAATGCAGAATGATACATTTCTTCTCTTAGTTCCCATACTTGTGTCTGCTCCAATACGTTCACTATGCCTCCCTCAGTAACAGCCCTGTCCAATCTACCCCCTATACCAGACCGTATTTAACTAATGCAGAATGCTACATTTCTTCACTTAGTTCCCATACTTGTGTCTGCTGCAATACGTTCACTATGCCTCCCTCAGTAACAGCCCTGTGACGTATTCTTGTCCAATCTACCCCCTATACCAGACCGTATTTAACTAATGCAGAATGCTACATTTCTTCACTTAGTTCCCATACTTGTGTCTGCTGCAATACGTTCACTATGCCTCCCTCAGTAACAGCCCTGTCCAATCTACCCCCTATACCAGACCGTATTTAACTAATGCAGAATGCTACATTTCTTCACTTAGTTCCCATACTTGTGTCTGCTGCAACACGTTCACTATGCCTCCCTCAGTAACAGCCCTGTCCAATCTACCCCCTATACCAGACCATATTTAACTAATGCAGAATGCTACATTTCTTCACTTAGTTCCCATACTTGTGTCTGCTGCAATAGGTTCACTATGCCTCCCTCAGTAACAGCCCTGTCCAATCTACTCCCTATACCAGACCGTATTTAACTAATGCAGAATGCTACATTTCTTCACTTAGTTCCCATACTTGTGTCTGCTGCAATACGTTCACTATGCCTCACTATGTCACACAGCCCTGTCCAATCTACCCCCTATACAAGACCGTATTTAACTAATGCAGAATGCTACCTTTCTTCACTTAGTTCCCATACTTGTGTCTGCTGCAATACGTTCACTATGCCTCACTATGTCACACAGCCCTGTCCAATCTACCCCCTATACCAGACCGTATTTAACTAATGCAGAATGCTACATTTCTTCACTTAGTTCCCATACTTGTGTCTGCTGCAATACGTTCACTATGCCTCACTATGTCACACAGCCCTGTCCAATCTACCCCCTATACCAGACCGTATTTAACTAATGCAGAATGCTACCTTTCTTCACTTAGTTCCCATACTTGTGTCTGCTGCAATACGTTCACTATGCCTCACTATGTCACACAGCCCTGTCCAATCTACACCCTATACCAGACCGTATTTAACTAATGCAGAATGCTACATTTCTTCACTTAGTTCCCATACTTGTGTCTGCTGCAATACGTTCACTATGCCTCCCTCAGTAACAGCCCCGTCCAATCTACCCCCTATACCAGACCGTATTTAACTAATGCAGAATGCTACATTTCTTCACTTAGTTCCCATACTTGTGTCTGCTCCAATACGTTCACTATGCCTCCCTCAGTAACAGCCCTGTCCAATCTACCCCCTATACCAGACCGTATTTAACTAATGCAGAATGCTACATTTCTTCACTTAGTTCCCATACTTGTGTCTGCTGCAATACGTTCACTATGCCTCCCTCAGTAACAGCCCTGTGATGTATTCTTGTCCAATCTACCCCCTATACCAGACCGTATTTAACTAATGCAGAATGCTACATTTCTTCACTTAGTTCCCATACTTGTGTCTGCTGCAATACGTTCACTATGCCTCCCTCAGTAACAGCCCTGTGACGTATTCTTGTCCAATCTACCCCCTATACCAGACCGTATTTAACTAATGCAGAATGCTACATTTCTTCACTTAGTTCCCATACTTGTGTCTGCTGCAATACGTTCACTATGCCTCCCTCAGTAACAGCCCTGTGACGTATTCTTGTCCAATCTACCCCCTATACCAGACCGTATTTAACTAATGCAGAATGCTACATTTCTTCACTTAGTTCCCATACTTGAGTCTGCTGCAATACGTTCACTATGCCTCCCTCAGTAACAGCCCTGTGACGTATTCTTGTCCAATCTACCCCCTATACCAGACCGTATTTAACTAATGCAGAATGCTACATTTCTTCACTTAGTTCCCATACTTGTGTCTGCTGCAATACGTTCACTATGCCTCCCTCAGTAACAGCCCTGTCCAATCTACCCCCTATACCAGACCGTATTTAACTAATGCAGAATGCTACATTTCTTCACTTAGTTCCCATACTTGTGTCTGCTGCAATACGTTCACTATGCCTCCCTCAGTAACAGCCCTGTGATGTATTCTTGTCCAATCTACCCCCTATACCAGACCGTATTTAACTAATGCAGAATGCTACATTTCTTCACTTAGTTCCCATACTTGTGTCTGCTGCAATACGTTCACTATGCCTCCCTCAGTAACAGCCCTGTGACGTATTCTTGTCCAATCTACCCCCTATACCAGACCGTATTTAACTAATGCAGAATGCTACATTTCTTCACTTAGTTCCCATACTTGTGTCTGCTGCAATACGTTCACTATGCCTCCCTCAGTAACAGCCCTGTGACGTATTCTTGTCCAATCTACCCCCTATACCAGACCGTATTTAACTAATGCAGAATGCTACATTTCTTCACTTAGTTCCCATACTTGTGTCTGCTGCAATACGTTCACTATGCCTCCCTCAGTAACAGCCCTGTGACGTATTCTTGTCCAATCTACCCCCTATACCAGACCGTATTTAACTAATGCAGAATGCTACATTTCTTCACTTAGTTCCCATACTTGTGTCTGCTGCAATACGTTCACTATGCCTCCCTCAGTAACAGCCCTGTCCAATCTACCCCCTATACCAGACCGTATTTAACTAATGCAGAATGCTACATTTCTTCACTTAGTTCCCATACTTGTGTCTGCTGCAATACGTTCACTATGCCTCCCTCAGTAACAGCCCTGTGACGTATTCTTGTCCAATCTACCCCCTATACCAGACCGTATTTAACTAATGCAAAATGCTACATTTCTTCACATAGTTCCCATACTTGTGTCTGCTGCAATACGTTCACTATGCCTCCCTCAGTAACAGCCCTGTGACGTATTCTTGTCCAATCTACCCCCTATACCAGACCGTATTTAACTAATGCAGAATGCTACATTTCTTCACTTAGTTCCCATACTTGTGTCTGCTGCAATACGTTCACTATGCCTCCCTCAGTAACAGCCCTGTGACGTATTTTTGTCCAATCTACCCCCTATACCAGACCGTATTTAACTAATGCAGAATGCTACATTTCTTCACTTAGTTCCCATACTTGTGTCTGCTGCAATACGTTCACTATGCCTCCCTCAGTAACAGCCCTGTGACGTATTTTTGTCCAATCTACCCCCTATACCAGACCGTATTTAACTAATGCAGAATGCTACATTTCTTCACTTAGTTCCCATACTTGTGTCTGCTGCAATACGTTCACTATGCCTCCCTCAGTAACAGCCCTGTGACGTATTCTTGTCCAATCTACCCCCTATACCAGACCGTATTTAACTAATGCAGAATGCTACATTTCTTCACTTAGTTCCCATACTTGTGTCTGCTGCAATACGTTCACTATGCCTCCCTCAGTAACAGCCCTGTCCAATCTACCCCCTATACCAGACCGTATTTAACTAATGCAGAATGCTACATTTCTTCACTTAGTTCCCATACTTGTGTCTGCTGCAATACGTTCACTATGCCTCCCTCAGTAACAGCCCTGTCCAATCTACCCCCTATACCAAATCGTATTTAACTAATGCAGAATGATACATTTCTTCTCTTAGTTCCCATACTTGTGTCTGCTCCAATACGTTCACTATGCCTCCCTCAGTAACAGCCCTGTCCAATCTACCCCCTATACCAGACCGTATTTAACTAATGCAGAATGCTACATTTCTTCACTTAGTTCCCATACTTGTGTCTGCTGCAATACGTTCACTATGCCTCCCTCAGTAACAGCCCTGTGACGTATTCTTGTCCAATCTACCCCCTATACCAGACCGTATTTAACTAATGCAGAATGCTACATTTCTTCACTTAGTTCCCATACTTGTGTCTGCTGCAATACGTTCACTATGCCTCCCTCAGTAACAGCCCTGTGACGTATTCTTGTCCAATCTACCCCCTATACCAGACCGTATTTAACTAATGCAGAATGCTACATTTCTTCACTTAGTTCCCATACTTGTGTCTGCTGCAATACGTTCACTATGCCTCCCTCAGTAACAGCCCTGTCCAATCTACCCCCTATACCAGACCGTATTTAACTAATGCAGAATGCTACATTTCTTCACTTAGTTCCCATACTTGTGTCTGCTGCAATACGTTCACTATGCCTCCCTCAGTAACAGCCCTGTGATGTATTCTTGTCCAATCTACCCCCTATACCAGACCGTATTTAACTAATGCAGAATGCTACATTTCTTCACTTAGTTCCCATACTTGTGTCTGCTGCAATACGTTCACTATGCCTCCCTCAGTAACAGCCCTGTGACGTATTCTTGTCCAATCTACCCCCTATACCAGACCGTATTTAACTAATGCAGAATGCTACATTTCTTCACTTAGTTCCCATACTTGTGTCTGCTGCAATACGTTCACTATGCCTCCCTCAGTAACAGCCCTGTGACGTATTCTTGTCCAATCTACCCCCTATACCAGACCGTATTTAACTAATGCAGAATGCTACATTTCTTCACTTAGTTCCCATACTTGAGTCTGCTGCAATACGTTCACTATGCCTCCCTCAGTAACAGCCCTGTGACGTATTCTTGTCCAATCTACCCCCTATACCAGACCGTATTTAACTAATGCAGAATGCTACATTTCTTCACTTAGTTCCCATACTTGTGTCTGCTGCAATACGTTCACTATGCCTCCCTCAGTAACAGCCCTGTCCAATCTACCCCCTATACCAGACCGTATTTAACTAATGCAGAATGCTACATTTCTTCACTTAGTTCCCATACTTGTGTCTGCTGCAATACGTTCACTATGCCTCCCTCAGTAACAGCCCTGTGATGTATTCTTGTCCAATCTACCCCCTATACCAGACCGTATTTAACTAATGCAGAATGCTACATTTCTTCACTTAGTTCCCATACTTGTGTCTGCTGCAATACGTTCACTATGCCTCCCTCAGTAACAGCCCTGTGACGTATTCTTGTCCAATCTACCCCCTATACCAGACCGTATTTAACTAATGCAGAATGCTACATTTCTTCACTTAGTTCCCATACTTGTGTCTGCTGCAATACGTTCACTATGCCTCCCTCAGTAACAGCCCTGTGACGTATTCTTGTCCAATCTACCCCCTATACCAGACCGTATTTAACTAATGCAGAATGCTACATTTCTTCACTTAGTTCCCATACTTGTGTCTGCTGCAATACGTTCACTATGCCTCCCTCAGTAACAGCCCTGTGACGTATTCTTGTCCAATCTACCCCCTATACCAGACCGTATTTAACTAATGCAGAATGCTACATTTCTTCACTTAGTTCCCATACTTGTGTCTGCTGCAATACGTTCACTATGCCTCCCTCAGTAACAGCCCTGTCCAATCTACCCCCTATACCAGACCGTATTTAACTAATGCAGAATGCTACATTTCTTCACTTAGTTCCCATACTTGTGTCTGCTGCAATACGTTCACTATGCCTCCCTCAGTAACAGCCCTGTGACGTATTCTTGTCCAATCTACCCCCTATACCAGACCGTATTTAACTAATGCAAAATGCTACATTTCTTCACATAGTTCCCATACTTGTGTCTGCTGCAATACGTTCACTATGCCTCCCTCAGTAACAGCCCTGTGACGTATTCTTGTCCAATCTACCCCCTATACCAGACCGTATTTAACTAATGCAGAATGCTACATTTCTTCACTTAGTTCCCATACTTGTGTCTGCTGCAATACGTTCACTATGCCTCCCTCAGTAACAGCCCTGTGACGTATTTTTGTCCAATCTACCCCCTATACCAGACCGTATTTAACTAATGCAGAATGCTACATTTCTTCACTTAGTTCCCATACTTGTGTCTGCTGCAATACGTTTACTATGCCTCCCTCAGTAACAGCCCTGTGACGTATTTTTGTCCAATCTACCCCCTATACCAGACCGTATTTAACTAATGCAGAATGCTACATTTCTTCACTTAGTTCCCATACTTGTGTCTGCTGCAATACGTTCACTATGCCTCCCTCAGTAACAGCCCTGTGACGTATTCTTGTCCAATCTACCCCCTATACCAGACCGTATTTAACTAATGCAGAATGCTACATTTCTTCACTTAGTTCCCATACTTGTGTCTGCTGCAATACGTTCACTATGCCTCCCTCAGTAACAGCCCTGTCCAATCTACCCCCTATACCAGACCGTATTTAACTAATGCAGAATGCTACATTTCTTCACTTAGTTCCCATACTTGTGTCTGCTGCAATACGTTCACTATGCCTCCCTCAGTAACAGCCCTGTCCAATCTACCCCCTATACCAAATCGTATTTAACTAATGCAGAATGATACATTTCTTCTCTTAGTTCCCATACTTGTGTCTGCTCCAATACGTTCACTATGCCTCCCTCAGTAACAGCCCTGTCCAATCTACCCCCTATACCAGACCGTATTTAACTAATGCAGAATGCTACATTTCTTCACTTAGTTCCCATACTTGTGTCTGCTGCAATACGTTCACTATGCCTCCCTCAGTAACAGCCCTGTGACGTATTCTTGTCCAATCTACCCCCTATACCAGACCGTATTTAACTAATGCAGAATGCTACATTTCTTCACTTAGTTCCCATACTTGTGTCTGCTGCAATACGTTCACTATGCCTCCCTCAGTAACAGCCCTGTCCAATCTACCCCCTATACCAGACCGTATTTAACTAATGCAGAATGCTACATTTCTTCACTTAGTTCCCATACTTGTGTCTGCTGCAATACGTTCACTATGCCTCCCTCAGTAACAGCCCTGTGATGTATTCTTGTCCAATCTACCCCCTATACCAGACCGTATTTAACTAATGCAGAATGCTACATTTCTTCACTTAGTTCCCATACTTGTGTCTGCTGCAATACGTTCACTATGCCTCCCTCAGTAACAGCCCTGTGACGTATTCTTGTCCAATCTACCCCCTATACCAGACCGTATTTAACTAATGCAGAATGCTACATTTCTTCACTTAGTTCCCATACTTGTGTCTGCTGCAATACGTTCACTATGCCTCCCTCAGTAACAGCCCTGTGACGTATTCTTGTCCAATCTACCCCCTATACCAGACCGTATTTAACTAATGCAGAATGCTACATTTCTTCACTTAGTTCCCATACTTGAGTCTGCTGCAATACGTTCACTATGCCTCCCTCAGTAACAGCCCTGTGACGTATTCTTGTCCAATCTACCCCCTATACCAGACCGTATTTAACTAATGCAGAATGCTACATTTCTTCACTTAGTTCCTATACTTGTGTCTGCTGCAATACGTTCACTATGCCTCCCTCAGTAACAGCCCTGTCCAATCTACCCCCTATACCAGACCGTATTTAACTAATGCAGAATGCTACATTTCTTCACTTAGTTCCCATACTTGTGTCTGCTGCAATACGTTCACTATGCCTCCCTCAGTAACAGCCCTGTGATGTATTCTTGTCCAATCTACCCCCTATACCAGACCGTATTTAACTAATGCAGAATGCTACATTTCTTCACTTAGTTCCCATACTTGTGTCTGCTGCAATACGTTCACTATGCCTCCCTCAGTAACAGCCCTGTGACGTATTCTTGTCCAATCTACCCCCTATACCAGACCGTATTTAACTAATGCAGAATGCTACATTTCTTCACTTAGTTCCCATACTTGTGTCTGCTGCAATACGTTCACTATGCCTCCCTCAGTAACAGCCCTGTGACGTATTCTTGTCCAATCTACCCCCTATACCAGACCGTATTTAACTAATGCAGAATGCTACATTTCTTCACTTAGTTCCCATACTTGTGTCTGCTGCAATACGTTCACTATGCCTCCCTCAGTAACAGCCCTGTGACGTATTCTTGTCCAATCTACCCCCTATACCAGACCGTATTTAACTAATGCAGAATGCTACATTTCTTCACTTAGTTCCCATACTTGTGTCTGCTGCAATACGTTCACTATGCCTCCCTCAGTAACAGCCCTGTCCAATCTACCCCCTATACCAGACCGTATTTAACTAATGCAGAATGCTACATTTCTTCACTTAGTTCCCATACTTGTGTCTGCTGCAATACGTTCACTATGCCTCCCTCAGTAACAGCCCTGTGACGTATTCTTGTCCAATCTACCCCCTATACCAGACCGTATTTAACTAATGCAAAATGCTACATTTCTTCACATAGTTCCCATACTTGTGTCTGCTGCAATACGTTCACTATGCCTCCCTCAGTAACAGCCCTGTGACGTATTCTTGTCCAATCTACCCCCTATACCAGACCGTATTTAACTAATGCAGAATGCTACATTTCTTCACTTAGTTCCCATACTTGTGTCTGCTGCAATACGTTCACTATGCCTCCCTCAGTAACAGCCCTGTGACGTATTTTTGTCCAATCTACCCCCTATACCAGACCGTATTTAACTAATGCAGAATGCTACATTTCTTCACTTAGTTCCCATACTTGTGTCTGCTGCAATACGTTCACTATGCCTCCCTCAGTAACAGCCCTGTGACGTATTCTTGTCCAATCTACCCCCTATACCAGACCGTATTTAACTAATGCAGAATGCTACATTTCTTCACTTAGTTCCCATACTTGTGTCTGCTGCAATACGTTCACTATGCCTCCCTCAGTAACAGCCCTGTCCAATCTACCCCCTACACCAGACCGTATTTAACTAATACAGAATGCTACATTTCTTCACTGAGTTCCCATACTTGTGTCTGCTGCAATACGTTCACTATGCCTCCCTCAGTAACAGCCCTGTCCAATCTACCCCTATACCAGACCGTATTTAACTAATGCAGAATGCTACATTTCTTCACTTAGTTCCCATACTTGTGTCTGCTGCAATACGTTCACTATGCTTCCCTCAGTAACAGCCCTGTCCAATCTACCCCCTATACCAGACCGTATTTAACTAATGCAGAATGCTACATTTCTTCACTTAGTTCCCATACTTGTGTCTGCTGCAATACGTTCACTATGCCTCCCTCAGTAACAGCCCTGTCCAATCTACCCCCTATACCAGACCGTATTTAACTAATGCAGAATGCTACATTTCTTCACTTAGTTCCCATACTTGTGTCTGCTGCAATACGCTCACTATGCCTCACTATGTCACACAGCCCTGTCCAATCTACCCCCTATACCAGACCGTATTTAATTAATGCAGAATGCTACATTTCTTCACTTAGTTCCCATACTTGTGTCTGCTGCAATACGTTCACTATGCCTCCCTCAGTAACAGCCCTGTCCAATCTACCCCCTATACCAGACCGTATTTAACTAATGCAGAATGGTACATTTCTTCACTTAGTTCCCATACTTGTGTCTGCTGCAATACGTTCACTATGCCTCCCTCAGTAACAGCCCTGTCCAATCTACCCCCTATACCAGACCGTATTTAACTAATGCAGAATGCTACATTTCTTAACTTAGTTCCCATACTTGTGTCTGCTGCAATACGTTCACTATGCCTCACTATGTCACACAGCCCTGTCCAATCTACCCCCTATACCAGACCGTATTTAACTAATGCAGAATGCTACATTTCTTCACTTAGTTCCCATACTTGTGTCTGCTGCAATACGTTCACTATGCCTCCTTCAGTAACAGCCCTGTCCAATCTATCCCCTATACCAGACCGTATTTAACTAATGCAGAATGCTACATTTCTTCACTTTGTTCCCATACTTGTGTCTGCTGCAATACGTTCACTATGCCTCACTATGTCACACAGCCCTGTCCAATCTACCCCCCATATACCAGACCGTATTTAACTAATGCAGAATGCTACATTTCTTCACTTAGTTCCCATACTTGTGTCTGCTGCAAAACGTTCACTATGCCTCCCTCAGTAACAGCCCTGTCCAATCTACCCCCTATACCAGACCGTATTTAACTAATGCAGAATGCTACATTTCTTCACTTAGTTCCCATACTTGTGTCTGCTGCAATACGTTCACTATGCCTCACTATGTCACACAGCCCTGTCCAATCTACCCCCTATACCAGACCGTATTTAACTAATGCAGAATGCTACATTTCTTCACTTAGTTCCCATACTTGTGTCTGCTGCAATACGTTCACTATGCCTCCCTCAGTAACAGCCCTGTCCAATCTACCCCCTATACCAGACCGTATTTAACTAATGCAGAATGCTACATTTCTTCACTTAGTTCCCATACTTGTGTCTGCTGCAATACGTTCACTATGCCTTCCTCAGTAACAGCCCTGTCCAATCTACCCCCTATACCAGACCGTATTTAACTAATGCAGAATGCTACATTTCTTCACTTAGTTCCCATACTTGTGTCTGCTGCAATACGTTCACTATGCCTCCCTCAGTAACAGCCCTGTCCAATCTACCCCCTATACCAAATCGTATTTAACTAATGCAGAATGATACATTTCTTCACTTAGTTCCCATACTTGTGTCTGCTGCAATACGTTCACTATGCCTCCCTCAGTAACAGCCCTGTGACGTATTCTTGTCCAATCTACCCCCTATACCAGACCGTATTTAACTAATGCAGAATGCTACATTTCTTCACTTAGTTCCCATACTTGTGTCTGCTGCAATACGTTCACTATGCCTCCCTCAGTAACAGCCCTGTGACGTATTCTTGTCCAATCTAAACAAGAGTAATGTAAACATTAGTGTTGGACACTTGTAGTGTGACTGTGACGTAATCTATCTTCTCTGCAAGTATAACATTAAAATATAACACATTTTCATTTTGAGCAGATTGCATTTACATCTTCCCATATCCACAATAGTCATGGAATTTTTCATACAGAATTATTTAATTCTCAGAGCAATTCTATTCTGTAGATATGTTTCTTTGGCGTTTTGGAAAGAACCGAAAGGGATTGGCACATTTGACTTCGATATATGCCCGCCATATTTAAGTACAGCGTGTGAGTGTCCAGTTTAGCGGATATGAGTAGACATTTTAGCTCTGTAAAATTTCTAATAACTGTTGTGAGCAGAGAGTAATTATAAGGTGCTTACGTACTCCCTGGAACGAGTTTATAATTATTCTATTGTACATTAAAAAGACACTGGTTTAGACCTCGTCATGTGTCCAAGTTTAAGGATGTATATAGACGTTCTACCTCTGGACAGTTTCTGGAAAGTGTTGTGAGCAGAGAGTAACTATAAGGTGCTTACGTACTCCCTGGAACGAGTTTATAATTATTCTATTGTACATTAAAAAGACACTGGTTTAGACCTCGTCATGTGTCCAAGTTTAAGGATGCATATAGACGTTCTACCTCTGGACAGTTTCTGTAAAGTGTTGTGAGCAGAGAGTAACTATAAGGTGCTTACGTACTCCCTGGAACGAGTTTATAATTATTCTATTGTACATTAAAAAGACACTGGTTTAGACCTCGTCATGTGTCCAAGTTTAAGGATGCATATAGACGTTCTACCTCTGGACAGTTTCTGTAAAGTGTTGTGAGCAGAGAGTAACTATAAGGTGCTTACGTACTCCCTGGAACGAGTTTATAATTATTCTATTGTACATTAAAAAGACACTGGTTTAGACCTCGTCATGTGTCCAAGTTTAAGGATGTATATAGACGTTCTACCTCTGGACAGTTTCTGGAAAGTGTTGTGTGCAGAGAGTAACTATAAGGTACTTACGTACTCCCTGGAACGAGTTTATAATTATTCTATTGTACATTAAAAAGACACTGGTTTAGACCTCGTCATGTGTCCAAGTTTAAGGATGCATATAGACGTTCTGCCTCTGGACAGTTTCTGTAAAGTGTTGTGAGCAGAGAGTAACTATAAGGTGCTTACGTACTCCCTGGAACGAGTTTATAATTATTCTATTGTACATTAAAAAGACACTGGTTTAGACCTCGTCATGTGTCCAAGTTTAAGGATGCATATAGACGTTCTGCCTCTGGACAGTTTCTGTAAAGTGTTGTGAGCAGAGAGTAACTATAAGGTGCTTACGTACTCCCTATAACGAGTTTATAAATATTCTATTGTACATTAAAAAGACACTGGTTTAGACCTCGTCATGTGTCCAAGTTTAAGGATGTATATAGACGTTCTACCTCTGGACAGTTTCTGGAAAGTGTTGTGAGCAGAGAGTAATTATAAGGTGCTTACGTACTCCCTATAACGAGTTTATAATTATTCTATTGTACATTAAAAAGACACTGGTTTAGACCTCGTCATGTGTCCAAGTTTAAGGATGCATATAGACGTTCTACCTCTGAACAGTTTCTGTAAAGTGTTGTGAGCAGAGAGTAACTATAAGGTGCTTACGTACTCCCTGGAACGAGTTTATAATTATTCTATTGTACATTAAAAAGACACTGGTTTAGACCTCGTCATGTGTCCAAGTTTAAGGATGCATATAGACGTTCTACCTCTGGACAGTTTCTGGAAAGTGTTGTGAGCAGAGAGTAATTATAAGGTGCTTACGTACTCCCTGGAACGAGTTTATAATTATTCTATTGTACATTAAAAAGACACTGGTTTAGACCTCGTCATGTGTCCAAGATTAAGGATGTATATAGACGTTCTACCTCTGGACAGTTTCTGGAAAGTGTTGTGAGCAGAGAGTAACTATAAGGTACTTACGTACTCCCTATAACGAGTTTATAATTATTCTATTGTACATTAAAAAGACACTGGTTTAGACCTCGTCATGTGTCCAAGTTTAAGGATGCATATAGACGTTCTACCTCTGGACAGTTTCTGTAAAGTGTTGTGAGCAGAGAGTAACTATAAGGTGCTTACGTACTCCCTGGAACGAGTTTATAATTATTCTATTGTACATTAAAAAGACACTGGTTTAGACCTCGTCATGTGTCCAAGTTTAAGGATGCATATAGACGTTCTACCTCTGGACAGTTTCTGGAAAGTGTTGTGAGCAGAGAGTAATTATAAGGTGCTTACGTACTCCCTGGAACGAGTTTATAATTATTCTATTGTACATTAAAAAGACACTGGTTTAGACCTCGTCATGTGTCCAAGTTTAAGGATGTATATAGACGTTCTACCTCTGGACAGTTTCTGGAAAGTGTTGTGAGCAGAGAGTAATTATAAGGTGCTTACGTACTCCCTGGAACGAGTTTATAATTATTCTATTGCACATTAAAAAGACACTGGTTTAGACCTCGTCATGTGTCCAAGTTTAAGGATGTATATAGACGTTCTACCTCTGGACAGTTTCTGGAAAGTGTTGTGTGCAGAGAGTAATTATAAGGTGCTTACGTACTCCCTATAACGAGTTTATAATTATTCTATTGTACATTAAAAAGACACTGCTTTAGACCTCGTCATGTGTCCAAGTTTAAGGATGCATATAGACGTTCTACCTCTGGACAGTTTCTGTAAAGTGTTGTGTGCAGAGAGTAACTATAAGGTGCTTACGTACTCCCTGGAACGAGTTTATAATTATTCCTATAAGGTGCTTACGTACTCCCTGGAACGAGTTTATAATTATTCTATTGTACATTAAAAAGACACTGGTTTAGACCTCGTCATGTGTCCAAGTTTAAGGATGTATATAGACGTTCTACCTCTGGACAGTTTCTGGAAAGTGTTGTGTGCAGAGAGTAACTATAAGGTACTTACGTACTCCCTGGAACGAGTTTATAATTATTCTATTGTACATTAAAAAGACACTGGTTTAGACCTCGTCATGTGTCCAAGTTTAAGGATGTATATAGACGTTCTACCTCTGGACAGTTTCTGGAAAGTGTTGTGTGCAGAGAGTAACTATAAGGTACTTACGTACTCCCTGGAACGAGTTTATAATTATTCTATTGTACATTAAAAAGACACTGGTTTAGACCTCGTCATGTGTCCAAGTTTAAGGATGCATATAGACGTTCTACCTCTGAACAGTTTCTGTAAAGTGTTGTGAGCAAAGAGTAACTATAAGGTGCTTACGTACTCCCTATAACGAGTTTATAATTATTCTATTGTACATTAAAAAGACACTGGTTTAGACCTCGTCATGTGTAAAAGTTTAAGGATGCATATAGACGTTCTACCTCTGGACAGTTTCTGTAAAGTGTTGTGAGCAGAGAGTAAATATAAGGTGCTTACGTACTCCCTGGAACGAGTTTATAATTATTCTATTGTACATTAAAAAGACACGGGTTTTGACCTCGTCATGTGTCCAAGTTTAAGGATGCATATAGACGTTCTACCTCTGAACAGTTTCTGTAAAGTGTTGTGAGCAGAGAGTAACTATAAGGTGCTTACGTACTCCCTGGAACGAGTTTATAATTGTTCTATTGTACATTAAAAAGACACTGGTTTAGACCTCGTCATGTGTCCAAGTTTAAGGATGCATATAGACGTTCTACCTCTGGACAGTTTCTGGAAAGTGTTGTGAGCAGAGAGTAATTATAAGGTGCTTACGTACTCCCTGGAACGAGTTTATAATTATTCTATTGTACATTAAAAAGACACTGGTTTAGACCTCGTCATGTGTCCAAGTTTAAGGATGTATATAGACGTTCTACCTCTGGACAGTTTCTGGAAAGTGTTGTGAGCAGAGAGTAACTATAAGGTACTTACGTACTCCCTATAACGAGTTTATAATTATTCTATTGTACATTAAAAAGACACTGGTTTAGACCTCGTCATGTGTCCAAGTTTAAGGATGCATATAGACGTTCTACCTCTGGACAGTTTCTGGAAAGTGTTGTGTGCAGAGAGTAATTATAAGGTGCTTACGTACTCCCTATAACGAGTTTATAATTATTCTATTGTACATTAAAAAGACACGGGTTTAGACCTCGTCATGTGTCCAAGTTTAAGGATGCATATAGACGTTCTACCTCTGAACAGTTTCTGTAAAGTGTTGTGAGCAGAGAGTAACTATAAGGTGCTTACGTACTCCCTATAACGAGTTTATAATTATTCTATTGTACATTAAAAAGACACTGGTTTAGACCTCGTCATGTGTCCAAGTTTAAGGATGCATATAGACGTTCTACCTCTGGACAGTTTCTGGAAAGTGTTGTGAGCAGAGAGTAATTATAAGGTGCTTACGTACTCCCTGGAACGAGTTTATAATTATTCTATTGTACATTATAAAGACACTGGTTTAGACCTCGTCATGTGTCCAAGTTTAAGGATGTATATAGACGTTCTACCTCTGGACAGTTTCTGGAAAGTGTTGTGTGCAGAGAGTAACTATAAGGTACTTACGTACTCCCTATAACTAGTTTATAATTATTCTATTGTACATTAAAAAGACACTGGTTTAGACCTCGTCATGTGTCCAAGTTTAAGGATGTATATAGACGTTCTACCTCTGGACAGTTTCTGGAAAGTGTTGTGAGCAGATAGTAACTATAAGGTACTTACGTACTCCCTGGAACGAGTTTATAATTATTCTATTGTACATTAAAAAGACACTGGTTTAGACCTCGTCATGTGTCCAAGTTTAAGGATGTATATAGACGTTCTACCTCTGGACAGTTTCTATAAAGTGTTGTGTGCAGAGAGTAACTATAAGGTGCTTACGTACTCCCTGGAACGAGTTTATAATTATTCTATTGTACATTAAAAAGACACTGGTTTAGACCTCGTCATGTGTCCAAGTTTAAGGATGTATATAGACGTTCTACCTCTGGACAGTTTCTGGAAAGTGTTGTGAGCAGATAGTAATTATAAGGTGCTTACGTACTCCCTGGAACGAGTTTATAATTATTCTATTGTACATTAAAAAGACACTGGTTTAGACCTCGTCATGTGTCCAAGTTTAAGGATGCATATAGACGTTCTACCTCTGGACAGTTTCTGCAAAGTGTTGTGAGCAGAGAGTAACTATAAGGTGCTTACGTACTCCCTGGAACGAGTTTATAATTATTCTATTGTACATTAAAAAGACACTGGTTTAGACCTCGTCATGTGTCCAAGTTTAAGGATGCATATAGCCGTTCTACCTCTGGACAGTTTCTGTAAAGTGTTGTGAGCAGAGAGTAACTATAAGGTGCTTACATACTCCCTATAACGAGTTTATAATTATTCTATTGTACATTAAAAAGACACTGGTTTAGACCTCGTCATGTGTCCAAGTTTAAGGATGCATATAGACGTTCTACCTCTGGACAGTTTCTGTAAAGTGTTGTGAGCAGAGAGTAACTATAAGGTGCTTACGTACTCCCTATAACGAGTTTATAATTATTCTATTGTACATTAAAAAGACACTGGTTTAGACCTCGTCATGTGTCCAAGTTTAAGGATGTATATAGACGTTCTACCTCTGGACAGTTTCTGGAAAGTGTTGTGAGCAGAGAGTAATTATAAGGTGCTTACGTACTCCCTATAACGAGTTTATAATTATTCTATTGTACATTAAAAAGACACTGGTTTAGACCTCGTCATGTGTCCAAGTTTAAGGATGCATATAGACGTTCTACCTCTGGACAGTTTCTGGAAAGTGTTGTGAGCAGAGAGTAATTATATGGTGCTTACGTACTCCCTGGAACGAGTTTATAATTATTATATTGTACATTAAAGAAACACTGGTTTAGACCTCGTCATGTGTCCAAGTTTAAGGATGCATATAGACGTTCTACCTCTGGACAGTTTCTGGAAAGTGTTGTGAGCAGAGAGTAACTATAAGGTGCTTACGTACTCCCTGGAACGAGTTTATAATTGTTCTATTGTACATTAAAAAGACACTGGTTTAGACCTCGTCATGTGTCCAAGTTTAAGGATGCATATAGACGTTCTACCTCTGGACAGTTCCTGGAAAGTGTTGTGAGCAGAGAGTAATTATAAGGTGCTTACGTACTCCCTGGAACGAGTTTATAATTATTCTATTGTACATTAAAAAGACACTGGTTTAGACCTCGTCATGTGTCCAAGTTTAAGGATGTATATAGACGTTCTACCTCTGGACAGTTTCTGGAAAGTGTTGTGAGCAGAGAGTAACTATAAGGTACTTACGTACTCCCTATAACGAGTTTATAATTATTCTATTGTACATTAAAAAGACACTGGTTTAGACCTCGTCATGTGTCCAAGTTTAAGGATGCATATAGACGTTCTACCTCTGGACAGTTTCTGGAAAGTGTTGTGTGCAGAGAGTAACTATAAGGTACTTACGTACTCCCTGGAACGAGTTTATAATTATTCTATTGTACATTAAAAAGACACTGGTTTAGACCTCGTCATGTGTCCAAGTTTAAGGATGTATATAGACGTTCTACCTCTGGACAGTTTCTGGAAAGTGTTGTGAGCAGAGAGTAATTATAAGGTGCTTACGTACTCCCTGGAACGAGTTTATAATTATTCTATTGTACATTAAAAAGACACTGGTTTAGACCTCGTCATGTGTCCAAGTTTAAGGATGTATATAGACGTTCTACCTCTGGACAGTTTCTGGAAAGTGTTGTGAGCAGAGAGTAACTATAAGGTACTTACGTACTCCCTATAACGAGTTTATAATTATTCTATTGTACATTAAAAAGACACTGGTTTAGACCTCGTCATGTGTCCAAGTTTAAGGATGCATATAGACGTTCTACCTCTGGACAGTTTCTGTAAAGTGTTGTGAGCAGAGAGTAACTATAAGGTGCTTACGTACTCCCTGGAACGAGTTTATAATTATTCTATTGTACATTAAAAAGACACTGGTTTAGACCTCGTCATGTGTCCAAGTTTAAGGATGCATATAGACGTTCTACCTCTGGACAGTTTCTGTAAAGTGTTGTGAGCAGAGAGTAACTATAAGGTGCTTACGTACTCCCTGGAACGAGTTTATAATTATTCTATTGTACATTAAAAAGACACTGGTTTAGACCTCGTCATGTGTCCAAGTTTAAGTATGCATATAGACGTTCTACCTCTGGACAGTTTCTGTAAAGTGTTGTGAGCAGAGAGTAACTATAAGGTGCTTACGTACTCCCTGGAACGAGTTTATAATTATTCTATTGTACATTAAAAAGACACTGGTTTAGACCTCGTCATGTGTCCAAGTTTAAGTATGCATATAGACGTTCTACCTCTGGACAGTTTCTGGAAAGTGTTGTGAGCAGAGAGTAACTATAAGGTGCTTACGTACTCCCTGGAACGAGTTTATAATTATTCTATTGTACATTAAAAAGACACTGGTTTAGACCTCGTCATGTGTCCAAGTTTAAGTATGCATATAGACGTTCTACCTCTGGACAGTTTCTGTAAAGTGTTGTGAGCAGAGAGTAACTATAAGGTGCTTACGTACTCCCTGGAACGAGTTTATAATTATTCTATTGTACATTAAAAAGACACTGGTTTAGACCTCGTCATGTGTCCAAGTTTAAGGATGCATATAGACGTTCTACCTCTGGACAGTTTCTGGAAAGTGTTGTGAGCAGAGAGTAACTATAAGGTACTTACGTACTCCCTATAACGAGTTTATAATTATTCTATTGTACATTAAAAAGACACTGGTTTAGACCTCGTCATGTGTCCAAGTTTAAGGATGTATATAGACGTTCTGCCTCTGGACAGTTTCTATAAAGTGTTGTGTGCAGAGAGTAACTATAAGGTGCTTACGTACTCTCTATAACGAGTTTATAATTATTCTATTGTACATTAAAAAGACACTGGTTTAGACCTCGTCATGTGTCCAAGTTTAAGGATGTATATAGACGTTCTACCTCTGGACAGTTTCTGGAAAGTGTTGTGTGCAGAGAGTAACTATAAGGTACTTACGTACTCCCTATAACGAGTTTATAATTATTCTATTGTACATTAAAAAGACACTGGTTTAGACCTCGTCATGTGTCCAAGTTTAAGGATGTATATAGACGTTCTACCTCTGGACAGTTTCTGGAAAGTGTTGTGAGCAGATAGTAACTATAAGGTACTTACGTACTCCCTGGAACGAGTTTATAATTATTCTATTGTACATTAAAAAGACACTGGTTTAGACCTCGTCATGTGTCCAAGTTTAAGGATGTATATAGACGTTCTACCTCTGGACAGTTTCTATAAAGTGTTGTGTGCAGAGAGTAACTATAAGGTGCTTACGTACTCCCTGGAACGAGTTTATAATTATTCTATTGTACATTAAAAAGACACTGGTTTAGACCTCGTCATGTGTCCAAGTTTAAGGATGTATATAGACGTTCTACCTCTGGACAGTTTCTGGAAAGTGTTGTGAGCAGATAGTAATTATAAGGTGCTTACGTACTCCCTGGAACGAGTTTATAATTATTCTATTGTACATTAAAAAGACACTGGTTTAGACCTCGTCATGTGTCCAAGTTTAAGGATGCATATAGCCGTTCTACCTCTGGACAGTTTCTGTAAAGTGTTGTGAGCAGAGAGTAACTATAAGGTGCTTACGTACTCCCTATAACGAGTTTATAATTATTCTATTGTACATTAAAAAGACACTGGTTTAGACCTCGTCATGTGTCCAAGTTTAAGGATGCATATAGACGTTCTACCTCTGGACAGTTTCTGTAAAGTGTTGTGAGCAGAGAGTAACTATAAGGTGCTTACGTACTCCCTATAACGAGTTTAAAATTATTCTATTGTACATTAAAAAGACACTGGTTTAGACCTCGTCATGTGTCCAAGTTTAAGGATGTATATAGACGTTCTACCTCTGGACAGTTTCTGGAAAGTGTTGTGAGCAGAGAGTAATTATAAGGTGCTTACGTACTCCCTGGAACGAGTTTATAATTGTTCTATTGTACATTAAAAAGACACTGGTTTAGACCTCGTCATGTGTCCAAGTTTAAGGATGCATATAGACGTTCTACCTCTGGACAGTTTCTGGAAAGTGTTGTGTGCAGAGAGTAACTATAAGGTACTTACGTACTCCCTGGAACGAGTTTATAATTATTCTATTGTACATTAAAAAGACACTGGTTTAGACCTCGTCATGTGTCCAAGTTTAAGGATGTATATAGACGTTCTACCTCTGGACAGTTTCTGGAAAGTGTTGTGTGCAGAGAGTAACTATAAGGTACTTACGTACTCCCTGGAACGAGTTTATAATTATTCTATTGTGCATTAAAAAGACACTGGTTTAGACCTCGTCATGTGTCCAAGTTTAAGGATGTATATAGACGTTCTACCTCTGGACAGTTTCTGGAAAGTGTTGTGAGCAGAGAGTAATTATAAGGTGCTTACGTACTCCCTGGAACGAGTTTATAATTATTCTATTGTACATTAAAAAGACACTGGTTTAGACCTCGTCATGTGTCCAAGTTTAAGGATGCATATAGACGTTCTACCTCTGGACAGTTTCTGGAAAGTGTTGTGTGCAGAGAGTAACTATAAGGTACTTACGTACTCCCTGGAACGAGTTTATAATTATTCTATTGTACATTAAAAAGACACTGGTTTAGACCTCGTCATGTGTCCAAGTTTAAGGATGCATATAGACGTTCTACCTCTGGACAGTTTCTGGAAAGTGTTGTGAGCAGAGAGTAACTATAAGGTACTTACGTACTCCCTGGAACGAGTTTATAATTATTCTATTGTACATTAAAAAGACACTGGTTTAGACCTCGTCATGTGTCCAAGTTTAAGGATGTATATAGACGTTCTACCTCTGGACAGTTTCTGGAAAGTGTTGTGTGCAGAGAGTAATTATAAGGTACTTACGTACTCCCTGGAACGAGTTTATAATTATTCTATTGTGCATTAAAAAGACACTGGTTTAGACCTCGTCATGTGTCCAAGTTTAAGGATGCATATAGACGTTCTACCTCTGAACAGTTTCTGTAAAGTGTTGTGAGCAGAGAGTAACTATAAGGTGCTTACGTACTCCCTGGAACGAGTTTATAATTATTCTATTGTACATTAAAAAGACACTGGTTTAGACCTCGTCATGTGTCCAAG
>JBAIZL010000010.1:91418572-91481072 GCA_036971475.1 Prosapia bicincta | reverse complement strand
GCCTACAGGCAGCCCACAGGTCCTGTGCAATGCTTCAACTGCCAGAGGATAGGCCATACAATAAGTTGTTGTTAAATGTGGCGAGGTCCACGATTCCAAGACCTGCACAATGGATCGAGATCACTTCAAGTGTATCCTCTGCGGGGCTATTCAGGCTGCGCCATTTACAAGCAGGCTGCCAAATCCAAGGTCCAGGCAAAGAAGAAGGTCGATAGGGATAAAACCCCAAAACCGGCCCCTTCAGCCAAAATAAAAACACAGGTGCCTGCTCGACGGTGCACAACACCGAACATTTCCTACGCCCAAGCATCTGCTTTGGCCTCTGGGAAGCCGATGCAAATGCCACCTCCTACCATTACTTCCACCAAATAGGCCCTAATTCCTACACCTAACTTACTGACACCCAATACCATTTCTGGCCCTAAGGCAGGGTCGTCAACAACACCCCCCGTTCTTAAAGCCAGGGCTAATCCCCTGCAAAAGGAACGAGAGAATAAACGCCCCAAGCCCACAAAGGCCAGGACGGTTCCCTAACCCCAGCCAGAGCCCCATGTGACTCCTGCAGCAACCGTTAATCCACCCCTGACCCCACCTACCTCGACCGCTTCTAAAGACTGGGCGAAAGGAACCTTTGAACCGCTCCTAAGAGTTGTCAACTCTGCTCTGATCTGGGAAGTCTTCGCGGGCGGACTGGGACTTTTCATTGTTAAGACCTTATCCTCACCTCCTAAAACCTTCTCAGAATTCCTGACTTCCTTCATCCAGTACGTCTCTTCTGTCAACCATGGATAGGTTACCGGTCCTGATATGGAATTCCAACGGCGCGCGGAGTTAAATATAAAAAACTAGAGCTTCTTCGTTTATGCAATGAAACGACTATAAACTAGCGCTTATTACAGAAACACACATAAACCCCCAAGATAAATTTTCAATGCCAAACTTTAAAGTTTTCCGCACTGACAGGACAACTAGAAGGCGCGGCGGTACGGCTATAATAATAGATAAACGCATTAAACATTTTGAATTGTTTTTGCACGCACTCACATGCGTTGAAGCAACAGCTATTAGGCTTGAGCTCAACGGCAGCACAACAACACTCCTACAGACCTCCAGTAGGGTAATAATCGCCGGGGATAATAATTGCTGGGGCTGTAAGTCTACAAACACAGGAGGCCGGCAACTCCAAACCTTCTTACAAAACACAACAGCTATACTACTGGCCCCTCCTGAACCAACACAACACCATATACCACACGGAAGACATTTTGGATATAGCTATTGCGAAAGGTCTGCTAGTGTCACCGCAACTTCACGTCGATAGAGATCTGAATTCAGATCACTACCCCGTGATAATGGCGGTTTCTGGAAACCCTGCTCGCAAAGAGCTAAGAAAGGAGCTGAACTACAGACTGGCTGACTGGGAGTTATTCCAGTCCCAGCTGGACAGCACTCTACCTGCCATCCTAAATGTCGACTCACCACTGGACATAGACAAAGCCGTCGGTAGCCTTACGACGGCAATAGGTACTGCGATTACTAACGCGGTACCAGTTAAATGTCAGCCCAGACACATGTACACATACCAAGGCACATACTACAGCTAATCACCCGGCGACATAGGATTCGGCGGGCATTGCAACACGGGGTAAACAGATGTGTTCCACACACAACACTTAATCGCCTTAAGAGGCAAATTAGGCGGGAACTAATTTAGTACAAAGTCGATGGCTTCCAAGCGGAATTGGCGACCTTAAACACAACAGATACACCCATCTGGCCGATGGTCAAACACTTCACGCGAGAACCGCTGCACTGTCCCCCACTCATCGGCCCGAATGGGCAGGTGGGTGACCCGGTCGACAAAGTTAACTTGTTTGCTGACACGCTTGAGAGCACGTTCCAATCAAACGACCAACTAGCTGATGCAGCCGTTACAGCTAAAGTAGACTTAGAAACAGCACAGTTTGCCTACTGCCCTACATTAGAGCCAAACACTGACACTACAATCACAGAGATAAAGTGGGCAATCTCACAAACAAACTCCAGGAAAGCTCCTGGACCAGACACCATCACCAACACAACGCTATGAAACCTCACTGAGAAAGCTCATTTATCTGTCAAACATCTACAATGCTATACTCCGGACACAACCCATTCCCTGATTCTTGGAAGGAGGCTAAGATCTTGGTCTTCCCCAAACCGGGAAAAGACCACAGCAAACCTGATTCATACAGACCCATAAGCTTGTTGAATACGATATCAACAAACTATCCACAAGCATATCCACACACACAACATACTGAGGCTAGAGCAATTTGGCTTTAGGACATAACACTCGGCTACGGATCAGCTGATGAGAGTGGTGGAGTATGCAATCAAGCGCTTCAACAATTACTGCTTGACTGGGGTAGTTTTCCTGGACATGAAAAGGCCTTTGACCGGATCTGGCACAATGGGCTCTTAGTGAAACTACGTCACTATGGCTTTCCAGACGGGCTCATACACCTTGTTAGCTCATACCTGTCCAACCGTAAGTTTAGGGTTGATGTAGATCAAGCTCAATCTACACTACGGGCTATACGGGCCTGAGTCCCTCAGAGCTCAATTATTGGGCCCGTATTGTTCAACATCTACATAAACGACATACCGACAACACTCAACACACAAGTGGCCATATTTGCAGATGACACCGCGTTATCCGCTCAGTCATGGAAACCACATCTAATACACTTATATTTACAGGGCCACCTTACAGTACTAGAATCATGGCTGAGCTACTGGAGAGTTAAGATGAACGTGGCCAAGTGCCAGGCTTTGCGTCCCTCCAAACGTAGGCCACACCAACTCAACACACCACTAAAACTATTAGGCGAGGACATTCACTGGGGGAACCAGGCCAAATATCTGGGAGTCATACTCGACAGAAGCCTGTTTTGGGATCCTCACATTACCAACACTTTAAAGAAAGCAACAATTAGATTAACACAACTATATCCTATGCTTAACAGAACAAGCCTACTTTCACTACGGGCGGCCATTACTATATACGTATCTATGTTGCGCAGCATACTCACTTACGCATCACCCGTCTGGGGCCATGCAGGTAACACATGCACACGCAGACTACAGTTATTCCAAAACAAGGTTTTGCGAATAATCACAAAGGCACCTAGATGTACAAGATTAACACTGCTTCACACTGACTTGAAAGTGCCTTTCATCAAACAACATCTCCGACACTTAGCAACAAAGTTACAAACAGGCTCACGCACATACAACATCCACACTCATTTCCTCACTGGGTAGATATGACCCCACCCACGACACACACATACGGCCGCTGTCCTTACTGACCGCTTAGCTCTTACCATACCATCAAAATAAAACATACATACTAATAAATTCTGCTTTACAGTTATGTTCCAGGTGACGCAGGGGCACATCTCCAGGGCCGCAGCTTAGCCCCAATGGAAGTACTAATTTGTTTTGGTTAAAAGCTTAAAGTAAAAGCCATTAAGAAAACCTACTCACAAAATTGTGTTTTTTTTCAAACAAGAGAGACCACACCCGCCTCTCTAAATCTAAATAAAAGTCTACCCTTATGTTAGACGTGGTAAGATATGGGTAGTGAATCAAAGTAGAAGTTTGACAGGGAAAGTTGCTAGATATAGAGATACATTCTGATGCACATCAAGATGGCATATAATCAGTATTCTAAGCAATAAGTGAATGAATGGGATCAAATTGTTCTTGTTTTTAGTTTTTGTGAATTTTTAAAGGAATTTCATAAAAACAAATATAACCACAGAAATATACCAATGCAAGATCTATAAAACATCTTATTATTCTTTATTTTAAACCAAAAGAAATGTTTGTATATATATATATATATATATATATATATATATATATATATATATATATATATCATATATGTAAATATCATATATTAATATAAATATCACGTAATATATATCACATATAAATATCTTATATCATAAATATATATGATGTTGGTACTGTTTACCAACGAAAACCTTTGAATATAAATAAATAATATTCTTGTATTTGAATAACCTATGTTGTGTAAATATATATATATATATATATATATATATATATATATATATATACATTTTACGTTATCCATTGTTTTTCCGTTGCACTGACTTTATGAAGTTAATATATATATTTTCTTCCTATTCAGGTTCTTTACTCAGCTATTATAAGCAATGTTCTTATTCAAGACCACAATGTCCTAACCCTTAGAGGTCATTGAAGGTGACGTCTTATAACAATTATAAATGACTATGTTAACTGTTTTCGAAATAATTGACAGATTGTGCAACACCTACAAAATTGTCTACATGAATTTCTTAGCTTTAAATTTAAGAATCTGAGCAATGCTATAAGTGCTACCTTGAGCAAAACCATATAAACCATTTCCGGTTAGTAATTTTTCCACCAGATTTCTGATGCACTCTTAATGTTTAACTTTGTTGCCCCATCCAATACAACATTTAGTAATGATTTGTAATTGCTACTTATACTAGTGTTGATCAAAAACTTGTTTCATTCTCTTTTTCTTTGAGCACAGAGTTTAAAACAATTTTATTATTTACAAACACTTTTTATAACAATACAATATGATTAAATAAAAACATATTATCTTTGTAGATAGAAACAATAAAGTTGAAGCTGTTATAAACAAGTTATATTTACATGTTATAGAAATGTGACGCATGCCTCAAGTTAGGTTGCCTCATGAATGACTTGAAATGAATGTTGGATATAGATAAGATTAAGACAATTGTATACAATTTCCTGACTTACAATAAGGGCTACAAAAAAAGGTCTATGGCTAATCTTTTCAGGTGTGGAAAGCTTATTCTCCAGTAGAAACATAAGAAGGTGTAGAAAGAAGAATAAGAATGTATAGTTGCAATTCCTTCCAATGATCCCTTGTGCCAGGGAACTATGTAGGCTCATGCCATCAGGACCTACTTGATATCCTTCAGAGAATATATGATGAGGTTTGTAATAACTTTTAGTGATCATGGTCTAAGTTTCATTTCTATTAGGTCACATAAATCCCAGTTAAATACTTATGTTATTTAAATGGGATATGCAAAAGACACAAGCTCCCTCTTAAATAGATTTTGCTATTGAATACACCTTTGCCGATTATAAACTCTAAAATTCATTATGACTGACTGAGCTACATCCTCATTAGGTTACATAATGTTCATTCTTGAGAGGAACCTGTTTCTAATAAAAGTATAAAACAAATTTGAAACAAAATCGAAGTTTTCTAGAACCTAGTACATTAAGATATATATAGGCATATACAAATAACATAACACTTTAAACTTATTATGGTATATTATTATTGTTATAATAGCTCTTCAAAAAATATAAATTATTCTATAACAAAATGCTAGACTTTAAAAAGTTTTAAAGTTTTTTAAAATCCAAAATTTTAAATTTATGGTTAAAACAAACATCTACTACAATGAATTAATTGTTTCTCTCACAAAATATTACTTACCATTGATATTATACTGCCTTTGGTTAAAAAAATGTGCACTGAACATAAAGTAAATTCATTATGGTTTTAAGGTCCAGAATAGAAAAATTTTAATATTTCTTGTAAATTAACATTATAAAACTAACCAATTGACTAATCAGTAAACCATTTTTTGCAGCAACAATTGGAATCAATGCCTTATACAGTTCATAGAAAAGAATAATAATCTGTTACATGAAAAATATTGGTGGTCATAGATAAATGAAGGTTTTCATTTGTGTATTTATTGGTATCAAAATAAGGAATTACTTATCCTGTGTTCTTAATTTACATAGTGACTTTTATTTAGGCCTAACATTACAACATTTGTTTGCTGATAGTAATTACAAATGTGTTTAAACATTTAATTCTGATAGAAGGAAAATGTTCTACTTCAAAGGAAACTAAATATAATATATAGCATTGATAACCGATGGTTTAAGATTTTACTTAATAGTAGGCCCTATGTATTACAAAATTAGGTGACAAGAGTTTGTAGGAACAAAACAATTATAGGTTATAAGATGGAAAATGCTTATTCTAACAGTGATGTCCTATAAAAAATGCCAATAATTGGTATATTGATTTAATTAAAAATTGTACACTTGAAGAATGGAATTTAACTGTAATTTTTTTAGAATTTAAGAATAAGAGCGAAATTACAAGTGCTAATTTTAGCGCAAAGTTTCATCTGTTGCAAGTTCATACTTTCTCCGCAAGATGTCGGATGCTGTAACTCTCAGTTGCAATTGGATAAATCTTTCGACTTTTTACTAAACATTTCAGTGGAGGACAACAAATTTAAATAGTTGCTTATAATAATATTAACGAATTGTAAAACATATCACTATAATAAGTTTCTATCTAGAATTCTACGACGGGTACAATCGATTAATCCCTCATAGTCATAAACTATTGTTTAATTCCCTTTGTATAAGTTTAAAACAGCTTTTACCAGAGCTAGAGAAGCTGAAAAGATAAATGTTTTTATCAGTTTCAAAATTAAATTTACATTATATAAGGACTTATTACACTTAAGTTTATAATTCATTCTTAAGGACATACCTAAATAAAAATAGAATATAATCCTTCAACAGAAATGTCTAGACATATACTTAGAAAAACCTTTCGGAACGTGTAGGTGTCGTGGTGCTTTAGAAAGCCAGGCGGAAATGAGAATAGCCTATATACTTAAAATGTATCTCGCATTAGAAAGACCTAAACGTAAATGAGAAGATACAATTAAAGTGTATATTGCACCAACAACACCTACGAATAAATGAGAAGATACAATTAAAATGTGTATTGCATTAGAAAGACCTAAACGTAAATGAGAAGATACAATTAAAGTGTATATTGCACCAACAACACCTACGAATAAATGAGAAGATACAATTAAAATGTGTATTGCATTAGAAAGACCTAAACGTAAATGAGAAGATACAATTAAAGTGTATATTGCACCAACAACACCTACGAATAAATGAGAAGATACAATTAAAATGTGTATTGCATTAGAAAGGCCTAAACGTAAATGAGAAGATACAATTAAAGTGTATATTGCACTAACAACACATACGAATAAATGAGAAGATACAATTAAAGTGTATATTGCACTAACAACACCTACGAATAAATGAGAAGATACAATTAAAGTGTATATTGCACTAACAACACCTACGAATAAATGAGAAGATACAATTAAAGTGTATATTGCACTAACAACACCTACGAATAAATGAGAAGATACAATTAAAGTGTATATTGCACTAACAACACCTACGAATAAATGAGAAGATACAATTAAAGTGTATATTGCACTAACAACACCTACGAATAAATGAGAAGATACAATTAAAGTGTATATTGCACTAACAACACCTACGAATAAATGAGAAGATACAATTAAAATGTGTATTGCATTAGAAAGGCCTAAACGTAAATGAGAAGATACAATTAAAGTGTATATTGCACTAACAACACCTACGAATAAATGAGAAGATACAATTAAAATGTGTATTGCATTAGAAAGGCCTAAACGTAAATGAGAAGATACAATTAAATTGTATATTGCAATAATAATACCTATGAATAAATGAGAATATACACTCAAAATGTATCTAGCATTAGAAAGGCCTAAACATAAATGAGAAGATATAATTAAATTGTATATTGCATTAACTATACCTATGAATAAATGAGAAGATACAATTAAATTTTGTATTGCATTAGAAATGCTTAAACGTAGGACCTTAGTGAGAAGATAAAACTAAAGTTTATTTTGGATTACAAAGGCGTGGGAGAAGTCGAGAGAATATATTAGAAGTAATCTTGCAACACAGCGTAAATTGTGCGTAAATGATAAAATTCAGTTAAAATGTAACTTGCTTTAGAAATGTCTGAATTAGTTTAATAATATTGTATGAAAGGTATTACATAGATCCATTAAAGGTTAATTTCAAGTTTCAATCAAACAGTGTATGACTTTTGACGGGGTTAGTCATTGTTATATTAGATATCAATTGTGCATGTTTTGTACAAATTAAATGTTTAGAAAAAAATATATTTTCTCCCATTACAATCTATATAAAGACTTTAAAATCACCTGCAGTAAGAGATACCTGTAGATTCATCATAGGCAAAATAAAAGGGTAAAAATGTAAAACTCCATCAAGGTTTCTGAAAACGGAAGAAGAATAACAAAGAGAAGAGAATTGTAAGTCTGGAAGCGAGACCCTTCGCGTTACCGAAAACCCGGAAAAAGGGTTATGGTATCTATCTATACTCAGTCTCTTAGTTAATGGAATTGGCTAATCAGGATTTTAGTATTACAGTCTTTTTTAATTCCTTCTATTTTCTAACACTCTTCTTACATATATCGTGTTCAAATTTTCAATCGTTAATTAAATACTATTTATTAATGTACTCAAGTTCATACGTATTTTTTTAAAATTTATCGTGTACGGGACTTGATATTGATGCAGTTTTTGTCAATTGTCAATTCATTAATTAAATATAATTAATTAATTTAAATTTAATATGTAATACACATATGTTGCAAAAGGGGCAGGGTATGAAATATAGTTATTTCGTCCCATTTGGCTTTAAATGAGTGATAACATATATGATTTCATAAAACAGATGATTTTACGTTGTAGGTTATGCGTTGGAACAGCTGTTTTAACGCTTAGGTTATGTTACTATACTTATATAATTGGAATTATTTAATAGAAAGTAACCAATACATATATATATTTTACCAAGTAGGACTTGCCTTTCTGTTTATATTTCTTGTTACTTTACAAATAAGTTTAGAATAAGTGAAAGTAGCAGGATATCCCCGGCGCCATGTAACAAGCTTGCCGTTACAAATTAAGAGAACTGGACCGGTATGTACATTATAGATGATACTCCGTGCAAATAAAACGATAATTGTACTACTCTGTCCCGTCTTGCTTGCAACCCACGCGGACCCTGTTATGTCTCATGCTTCACATTATTTATGACGCACAAATTTCATAATTTAAAAACAGGTTTGTTTTACACAAAGACACAGTGCGCTAGTATAAAAACAGCCACAGATCTTACCGCATTCTCCTTGAGCTATTATTGTGGTCGGCAGTACCCTAGTATAAAAACATCCACAGATCTTACCGCATTCTCCTTGAGCTATTATTATGGTCGGCAGTACCCTAGTATAAAAACATCCACAGATCTTACCGCATTCTCCTTGAGCTAATATTATGGTCGGCAGAACCCTAGTATAAAAACAGCCACAGATCTTACCGCATTCTCCTTGAGCTATTATTATGGTCGGCAGAACCCTAGTATAAAAACAGCCACAGATCTTACCGCATTCTCCTTGAGCTATTATTATGGTCGGCAGAACCCAAGTATAAAAACAGCCACAGTTCTTACCGCATTCTCCTTAAGCTATTACTGTGGTCGGCAGTACCCTAGTATAAAAACAGCCACAGATCTTACCGCATTCTCATTTAGCTATTATTGTGGTCGGCAGTACCCTAGTATAAAAACAGCCACAGATCTTACCGCATTCTCATTTAGCTATTATTGTGTTCGGCAGAACCCTAGTATAAAAACAGCCACAGATCTTACCGCATTCTCATTTAGCTATTATTGTGTTCGGCAGAACCCTAGTATAAAAACATCCACAGATCTTACCGCATTCTCCTTGAGCTATTATTATGGTCGGCAGAACCCTAGTATAAAAACAGCCACAGATCTTACCGCATTCTCATTTAGCTATTATTGTGGTCGGCAGTACTCTAGTATAAAAACAGCCACAGATCTTACCGCATTCTCATTTAGCTATTATTGTGTTCGGCAGAACCCTAGTATAAAAACAGCCACAGATCTTACCGCATTCTCATTTAGCTATTATTGTGGTCGGCAGTACCCTAGTATAAAAACATCCACAGATCTTACCGCATTCTCATTTAGCTATTATTGTGTTCGGCAGTACCCTAGTATAAAAACAGCCACAGATCTTACCGCATTCTCATTTAGCTATTATTGTGGTCGGCAGTACCCTAGTATAAAAACAGCCACAGATCTTACCGCATTCTCATTTAGCGATTATTGTGGTCGGCAGTACCCTAGTATAAAAACAGCCACAGATCTTACCGCATTCTCATTTAGCTATTATTGTGGTCGGCAGTACCCTAGTATAAAAACATCCACAGATCTTACCGCATTCTCATTTAGCTATTATTGTGTTCGGCAGAACCCTAGTATAAAAACAGCCACAGATCTTACCGCATTCTCATTTAGCTATTATTGTGGTCGGCAGTACCCTAGTATAAAAACATCGACAGATCTTACCGCATTCTCCTTGAGCTATTATTGTGTTCGGCAGTACCCTAGTATAAAAACCTCCACAGATCTTACCGCATTCTCATTTAGCTATTATTGTGTTCGGCAGTACCCTAGCAAAAAAACAGCCACAGATCTTACCGCATTCTCATTTAGCTATTATTGTGTTCGGCAGTACCGTAGTATGAAAACAGCCACAGATCTTACCGCATTCTCATTTAGCTATTATTGTGTTCGGCAGAACCCTAGTATAAAAACAGCCACAGATCTTACCGCATTCTCATTTAGCTATTATTGTGGTCGGCAGTACCCTAGTATAAAAACAGCCACAGATCTTACCGCATTCTCATTTAGCTATTATTGTGTTCAGCAGAACCCTAGTATAAAAACAGCCACAGATCTTACCGCATTCTCATTTAGCTATTATTGTGGTCGGCAGTACCCTAGTATAAAAACAGCCACAGATCTTACCGCATTCTCATTTAGCTATTATTGTGTTCGGCAGTACCCTAGTATAAAAACAGCCACAGATCTTACCGCATTCTCATTTAGCTATTATTGTGGTCGGCAGTACCCTAGTATAAAAACAGCCACAGATCTTACCGCATTCTCATTTAGCTATTATTGTGTTCGGCAGAACCCTAGTATAAAAACAGCCACAGATCTTACCGCATTCTCATTTAGCTATTATTATGGTCGGCAGTACCCTAGTATAAAAACAGCCACAGATCTTACCGCATTCTCCTTGAGCTATTATTATGGTCGGCAGTACCCTAGTATAAAAACAGCCACAGATCTTACCGCATTCTCATTTAGCTATTATTGTGGTCGGCAGAACCCTAGTATAAAAACATCCACAGATCTTACCGCATTCTCATTTAGCTATTATTATGGTCGGCAGTACTCTAGTATAAAAACAGCCACAGATCTTACCGCATTCTCCTTGAGCTATTATTATGGTCGGCAGTACCCTAGTATAAAAACAGCCACAGATCTTACCGCATTCTCATTTAGCTATTATTGTGGTCGGCAGTACCCTAGTATAAAAACAGCCACAGATCTTACCGCATTCTCCTTGAGCTATTATTATGGTCGGCAGAACCCTAGTATAAAAACAGCCACAGATCTTACCGCATTCTCATTTAGCTATTATTGTGGTCGGCAGTACCCTAGTATAAAAACAGCCACAGATCTTACCGCATTCTCATTTAGCTATTATTGTGGTCGGCAGAACCCTAGTATAAAAACATCCACAGATCTTACCGCATTCTCCTTGAGCTATTATTATGGTCGGCAGAACCCTAGTATAAAAACAGCCACAGATCTTACCGCATTCTCATTTAGCTATTATTGTGGTCGGCAGTACCCTAGTATAAGAACATCCACAGATCTTACCGCATTCTCCTTGAGCTATTATTATGGTCGGCAGAACCCTAGTATAAAAACAGCCACAGATCTTACCGCATTCTCATTTAGCTATTATTGTGTTCGGCAGAACCCTAGTATAAAAACAGCCACAGATCTTACCGCATTCTCATTTAGCTATTATTGTGGTCGGCAGAACCCTAGTATAAAAACAGCCACAGATCTTACCGCATTCTCATTTAGCTATTATTGTGTTCGGCAGAACCCTAGTATAAAAACAGCCACAGATCTTACCGCATTCTCATTTAGCTATTATTGTGGTCGGCAGTACCCTAGTATAAAAACAGCCACAGATCTTACCGCATTCTCATTTAGCTATTATTGTGTTCGGCAGAACCCTAGTATAAAAACAGCCACAGATCTTACCGCATTCTCATTTAGCTATTATTGTGTTCGGCAGAACCCTAGTATAAAAACATCCACAGATCTTACCGCATTATCCTTGAGCTATTATTATGGTCGGCAGTACCCTAGTATAAAAACAGCCACAGATCTTACCGCATTCTCATTTAGCTATTATTGTGTTCGGCAGAACCCTAGTATAAAAACAGCCACAGATCTTACCGCATTCTCATTTAGCTATTATTGTGGTCGGCAGTACCCTAGTATAAAAACAGCCACAGATCTTACCGCATTCTCCTTGAGCTATTATTATGGTCGGCAGAACCCTAGTATAAAAACAGCCACAGATCTTACCGCATTCTCCTTGAGCTATTATTGTGGTCGGCAGTACCCTAGTATAAAAACAGCCACAGATCTTAACGCATTCTCATTTAGCTATTATTGTGGTCGGCAGTACCCTAGTATAAAAACAGCCACAGATCTTACCGCATTCTCATTTAGCTATTATTGTGGTCGGCAGTACCCTAGTATAAAAACAGCCACAGATCTTACCGCATTCTCCTTGAGCTATTATTGTGGTCGGCAGTACCCTAGTATAAAAACAGCCACAGATCTTACCGCCTTCTCATTTAGCTATTATTGTGTTCGGCAGAACCCTAGTATAAAAACATCCACAGATATTACCGCATTCTCCTTGAGCTATTATTATGGTCGGCAGAACCCTAGTATAAAAACAGCCACAGATCTTACCGCATTCTCATTTAGCTATTATTGTGTTCGGCAGAACCCTAGTATAAAAACATCCACAGATCTTACCGCATTCTCCTTGAGCTATTATTATGGTCGGCAGAACCCTAGTATAAAAACAGCCACAGATCTTACCGCATTCTCATTTAGCTATTATTGTGGTCGGCAGTACCCTAGTATAAAAACAGCCACAGATCTTACCGCATTCTCCTTGAGCTATTATTGTGGTCGGCAGTACCCTAGTATAAAAACAGCCACAGATCTTACCGCCTTCTCATTTAGCTATTATTGTGTTCAGGAGAACCCTAGTATAAAAACATCCACAGATCTTACCGCATTCTCCTTGAGCTATTATTATGGTCGGCAGAACCCTAGTATAAAAACAGCCACAGAACTTACCGCATTCTCATTTAGCTATTATTGTGGTCGGCAGTACCCTAGTATAAAAACAGCCACAGATCTTACCGCGTTCTCCTTGAGCTATTATTGTGGTCGGCAGTACCCTAGTATAAAAACAGCCACAGATCTTACCGCGTTCTCCTTGAGCTATTATTGTGGTCGGCAGTACCCTAGTATATAAACATCCACAGATCTTACCGCATTCTGCTTAAACTATTATTGTGTTCGGCAGTACCCAAGTATAAAAACAGCCACAGATCTTACCGCATTCTCCTTGAGCTATTATTGTGGTTGGCAGTACCCTAGTATATAAACATCCACAGATCTTACCGCATTCTCCTTGAGCTATTATTGTGGTCGGCAGTACCCAAGTATAAAAACAGCCACAGTTCTTACCGCATTCTCCCTAAGCTATAATTGTGTTCGGCAGTACCCTAGTATATAAACATCCACAGATCTTACCGCATTCTGCTTAAACTATTATTGTGTTCGGCAGTACCCAAGTATAAAAACAGCCACAGTTCTTACCGCATTCTCCCTAAGCTATAATTGTGTTCGGCAGTACCCTAGTATATAAACATCCACAGATCTTACCGCATTCTGCTTAAACTATTATTGTGTTCGGCAGTACCCAAGTATAAAAACAGCCACAGATCTTACCGCGTTCTCCTTGAGCTATTATTGTGTTCGGCAGTACCCTAGTATATAAACATCCACAGATCTTACCGCATTCTGCTTAAACTATTATTGTGTTCGGCAGTACCCAAGTATAAAAACAGCCACATTTCTTACCGCATTCTCCCTAAGCTATTATTGTGGTCGGCAGTACCCAAGTATATAAACATCCACAGATCTTACCGCATTCTGCTTAAACTATTATTGTGTTCGGCAGTACCCAAGTATAAAAACAGCCACAGATCTTACCGCGTTCTCCCTAAGCTATTATTGTGTTCGGCAGTACCCTAGTATATAAACATCCACAGATCTTACCGCATTCTGCTTAAACTATTATTGTGTTCGGCAGTACCCAAGTATAAAAACAGCCACAGATCTTACCCCATTCTCCCTAAGCTATTATTGTGGTCGGCAGTATCCAAGTATATAAACATCCACAGATCGTACCGCATTCTGCTTAAACTATTATTGTGTTCGGCAGTACCCAAGTATAAAAACAGCCACATTTCTTACCGCATTCTCCCTAAGCTATTATTGTGTTCGGCAGTACCCTAGTATATAAACGTACACAGATCTTACCGCATTCTGCTTAAACTATTATTGTGTTCGGCAGTACCCTAGCATAACAACAGCCACAGATCTTACCGCATTCTCCCTAAGCTATTATTGTGGTCGGCAGTACCCAAGTATATAAACATCCACAGATCTTACCGCCTTCTACTTAAGCTATTACTGTGGTCGGCAGTACCCTAGTATAAAAACAGCCACAGATCTTACCGCATTCTCATTTAGCTATTATTGTGGTCGGCAGTACCCTAGTATAAAAACAGCCACAGATCTTACCGCGTTCTCCCTGAGCTATTATTGTGTTCGGCAGTACCCTAGTATATAAACATCCACAGATCTTACCGCATTCTGCTTAAACTATTATTGTGTTCGGCAGTTCCCAAGTATAAAAACATCCACAGATCTTACCGCATTCTCATTTAGCTATTATTGAGGTCGGCAGTACCCTAGTATAAAAACAGCCACAGATCTTACCGCATTCTGCTTAAACTATTATTGTGTTCGGCAGTACCCAAGTATAAAAACAGCCACAGATCTTACCGCATTCTCCCTAAGCTATTATTGTGGTCGGCAGTACCCAAGTATATAAACATCCACAGATCTTACCGCCTTCTACTTAAGCTATTACTGTGGTCAGCAGTACCCTAGTATAAAAACAGATACAGAAATTACAGCATTCTCATTTAGCTATTATTGTGGTCGGCAGTACCCTAGTATAAAAACAGCCACAGATCTTACCGCGTTCTCCTTGAGCTATTATTGTGTTCGGCAGTACCCTAGTATATAAACATCCACAGATCTTACCGCATTCTGCTTAAACTATTATTGTGTTCGGCAGTACCCAAGTATAAAAACAGCCACAGATCTTACCGCGTTCTCCTTGAGCTATTATTGTGTTCGGCAGTACCCTAGTATATAAACATCCACAGATCTTACCGCATTCTGCTTAAACTATTATTGTGTTCGGCAGTACCCAAGTATAAAAACAGCCACAGATCTTACCGCGTTCTCCTTGAGCTATTATTGTGGTCGGCAGTACCCTAGTATATAAACATCCACAGATCTTACCGCATTCTGCTTAAACTATTATTGTGTTCGGCAGTACCCAAGTATAAAAACAGCCACAGATCTTACCGCGTTCTCCTTGAGCTATTATTGTGTTCGGCAGTACCCTAGTATATAAACTTCCACAGATCTTACCGCATTCTGCTTAAACTATTATTGTGTTCGGCAGTACCCAAGTATAAAAACAGCCACAAATCTTACCGCGTTCTCCTTGAGCTATTATTGTGTTCGGCAGTACCCTAGTATATAAACAGCCACAAATCTTACCGCATTCTCCCTAAGCTATTATTGTGGTCGGCAGTACCCTAGTATATAAACATCCACAGATCTTACCGCATTCTGCTTAAACTATTATTGTGTTCGGCAGTACCCAAGTATAAAAACAGCCACAGATCTTACCGCGTTCTCCTTGAGCTATTATTGTGTTCGGCAGTACCCTAGTATATAAACAGCCACAAATCTTACCGCATTCTCCCTAAGCTATTATTGTGGTCGGCAGTACCCTAGTATAAAAACAGCCACAGATCTTACCGCGTTCTCCTTGAGCTATTATTGTGTTCGGCAGTCCCCTAGTATATAAACAGCCACAAATCTTACCGCATTCTCCCTAAGCTATTATTGTGTTCGGCAGTACCCAAGTATAAAAACAGCCACAAATCTTACCGCATTCTCCCTAAGCTATTATTGTGGTCGGCAGTACCCTAGTATATAAACATCCACAGATCTTACCGCATTCTGCTTAAACTATTATTGTGTTCGGCAGTACCCAAGTATAAAAACAGCCACAGATCTTACCGCGTTCTCCTTGAGCTATTATTGTGTTCGGCAGTACCCTAGTATATAAAAAGCCACAAATCTTACCGCATTCTCCCTAAGCTATTATTGTGGTCGGCAGTACCCTAGTATAAAAACAGCCACAGATCTTACCGCGTTCTCCTTGAGCTATTATTGTGTTCGGCAGTACCCTAGTATATAAACAGCCACAAATCTTACCGCATTCTCCCTAAGCTATTATTGTGGTCGGCAGTACCCTAGTATAAAAACAGCCACAGATCCTACCGCGTTCTCCTTGAGCTATTATTGTGGTCGGCAGTACCCTAGTATAAAAACAGCCACAGATCCTACCGCATTCTCCTTTAGCTATTATTGTGGTCGGCAGTACCCTAGTATAAAAACAGCCACAAATCTTACCGCGTTCTCCTTGAGCTATTATTGTGTTCGGCAGTACCCTAGTATATAAACAGCCACAAATCTTACCGCATTCTCCCTAAGCTATTATTGTGGTCGGCAGTACCCTAGTATAAAAACAGCCACAAATCTTACCGCGTTCTCCTTGAGCTATTATTGTGTTCGGCAGTACCCTAGTATAAAAACAGCCACAGATCCTACCGCATTCTCCTTTAGCTATTATTGTGGTCGGCAGAACCCTAGTATAAAAACAGCCACAGATCTTACCGCATTCTCATTTAGCTATTATTGTGGTCGGCAGTACCCTAGTATAAAAACAGCCACAGATCCTACCGCATTCTCCTTTAGCTATTATTGTGGTCGGCAGAACCCTAGTATAAAAACAGCCACAGATCTTACCGCATTCTCCCTAAGCTATTATTGTGGTCGGCAGTACCCTAGTATATAAACATCCACAGATCTTACCGCATTCTGCTTAAACTATTATTGTGTTCGGCAGTACCCTAGTATATAAACAGCCACAAATCTTACCGCATTCTCCCTAAGCTATTATTGTGGTCGGCAGTACCCTAGTATATAAACATCCACAGATCTTACCGCATTCTGCTTAAACTATTATTGTGTTCGGCAGTACCCAAGTATAAAAACAGCCACAGATCTTACCGCGTTCTCCTTGAGCTATTATTGTGTTCGGCAGTACCCTAGTATATAAACATCCACAGATCGTACCGCATTCTGCTTAAACTATTATTGTGTTCGGCAATACCCTAGTATAAAAACAGCCACATTTCTTACCGCATTCTCTTTGAGCTATTATTGTGTGTCGGCAGTACCCTAGTATAAAAACAGCCACATTTCTTACCGCATTCTCCCTAAGCTATTATTGTGGTCGGCAGTACCCCAGTATAAAAACAGCCACATTTCTTACCGCATTCTCCCTAAGCTATTATTGTGGTCGGCAGTACCATAGTATAAAAACAGCCACATATCTTACCGCATTCTCCCTAAGCTATTATTGTGGTCGGCAGTACCCTAGTATAAAAACAGCCACATTTCTTACCGCATTCTCCCTAAGCTATTATTGTGGTCGGCAATACCCTAGTATAAAAACAGCCACATTTCTTACCGCATTCTCCCTAAGCTATTATTGTGGTCGGCAGTACCCTAGTATAAAAACAGCCACATTTCTTACCGCATTCTCCCTAAGCTATTATTGTGGTCGGCAATACCCTAGTATAAAAACAGCCACATTTCTTACCGCATTCTCCCTAAGCTATTATTGTGGTCGGCAGGACACTAGTATAATAACAGGCACAGATCTTACCGCATTCACCTTGAGCTATTATTGTGGTCGGCAGTGCCCTAGTATAAAAACATTCATAGATTTTACCGCCTTATCCTTAAGCTATTATTGTGGTCGGCAGTGCCCTAGTATAAAAACATTCATAGATTTTACCGCCTTATCCTTAAGCTATTATTGTGGTCGGCAGTACCCTAGTATAAAAACATTCATAGATTTTACCGCCTTATCCTTAAGCTATTATTGTGGTCGGCAGTATACTAGTATAAAAACATTCATAGATTTTACCGCCTTATCCTTAAGCTATTATTGTGGTCGGCAGTACCCTAGTATAAAAACATTCATAGATTTTACCGCCTTATCCTTAAGCTATTATTGTGGTCGGCAGTGCCCTAGTATAAAAACATTCATAGATTTTACCGCCTTATCCTTAAGCTATTATTGTGGTCGGCAGTACCCTAGTATAAAAACATTCATAGATTTTACCGCCTTATCCTTAAGCTATTATTGTGGTCGGCAGTGCCCTAGTATAAAAACATTCATAGATTTTACCGCCTTATCCTTAAGCTATTATTGTGGTCGGCAGTGCCCTAGTATAAAAACATTCATAGATTTTACCGCCTTATCCTTAAGCTATTATTGTGGTCGGCAGTATACTAGTATAAAAACATAAACAGATCTTACCGCATTCTCCTTGAGCTATTATTATGGTCGGCAGTACCCTAGTATAAAAACATAAACAGATCTTACCGCATTCTCCTTGAGCTATTATTATGGTCGGCAGTACCCAAGTATAAAAACATCCACAGATCTTACCGCCTTCTACTTAAGCTATTATTGTGGTCGGCAGTACCCTAGTATAAAAACATAAACAGATCTTACCGCATTCTCATTTAGCTATTATTATGGTCGGCAGTACCCTAGTATAAAAACATAAACAGATCTTACCGCATTCTCCTTGAGCTATTATTATGGTCGGCAGTACCCTAGTATAAAAACATAAACAGATCTTACCGCATTCTCCTTGAGCTATTATTATGGTCGGCAGTACCCTAGTATAAAAACATAAACAGATCTTACCGCATTCTCCTTGAGCTATTATTATGGTCGGCAGTACCCAAGTATAAAAACATCCACAGATCTTACCGCCTTCTACTTAAGCTATTATTGTGGTCGGCAGTACCCTAGTATAAAAACAGCCACAGATCTTACCGCATTCTCCTTGAGCTATTATTGTGGTCGGCAGTACCCTAGTATAAAAACAGCCACAGATCTTACCGCATTCTCCTTGAGCTATTATTATGGTCGGCAGTACCCTAGTATAAAAACATAAACAGATCTTACCGCATTCTCCTTGAGCTATTATTATGGTCGGCAGTACCCAAGTATAAAAACATCCACAGATCTTACCGCCTTCTACTTAAGCTAATATTGTGGTCGGCAGTACCCTAGTATAAAAACATAAACAGATCTTACCGCATTCTCCTTGAGCTATTATTATGGTCGGCAGTACCCTAGTATAAAAACATCTACAGATCTTACCGCATTCTCCTTGAGCTATTATTATGGTCGGCAGTACCCTAGTATAAAAACATCCACAGATCTTACCGCATTCTCCTTGAGCTATTATTATGGTCGGCAGTACCCTAGTATAAAAACATCCACAGATCTTACTGCATTCTCCCTAAGCTATTATTATGGTCGGCAGTACCCTAGTATAAAAACATCCACAGATCTTACCGCATTCTCCTTGAGCTATTATTATGGTCGGCAGTACCCTAGTATAAAAACATCCACAGATCTTACCGCATTCTCCTTGAGCTATTATTATGGTCGGAAGTACCCTAGTATAAAAACATCCACAGATCTTACCGCATTCTCCTTGAGCTATTATTATGGTCGGCAGTACCCTAGTATAAAAACATCCACAGATCTTACCGCATTCTCCTTGAGCTATTATTATGGTCGGCAGTACCCTAGTATAAAAACAGCCACAGATCTTACCGCATTCTCCTTGAGCTATTATTATGGTCGGCAGTACCCTAGTATAAAAACAGCCACAGATCTTACCGCATTCTCCTTGAGCTATTATTATGGTCGGCAGTACCCTAGTATAAAAACAGCCACAGATCTTACCGCATTCTCCTTGAGCTATTATTATGGTCGGCAGTACCCTAGTATAAAAACATCCACAGATCTTACCGCATTCTCCTTGAGCTATTATTATGGTCGGCAGTACCCTAGTATAAAAACAGCCACAGATCTTACCGCATTCTCCTTGAGCTATTATTATGGTCGGCAGTACCCTAGTATAAAAACAGCCACAGATCTTACCGCATTCTCCTTGAGCTATTATTATGGTCGGCAGTACCCTAGTATAAAAACAGCCACAGATCTTACCGCATTCTCCTTGAGCTATTATTATGGTCGGCAGTACCCTAGTAAAAACAGCCACAGATCTTACCGCATTCTCCTTGAGCTATTATTATGGTCGGCAGTACCCTAGTATAAAAACAGCCACAGATCTTACCGCATTCTCCTTGAGCTAATATTATGGTCGGCAGTAACCTAGTATAAAAACAGCCACAGATCTTACCGCATTCTCCTTGAGCTATTATTATGGTCGGCAGTACCCTAGTATAAAAACAGCCACAGATCTTACCGCATACTCCTTGAGCTATTAATATGGTCGGCAGTACCCTAGTATAAAAACAGCCACAGATCTTACCGCATTCTCCTTGAGCTATTATTATGGTCGGCAGTACCCTAGTATAAAAACAGCCACAGATCTTACCGCATTCTTCTTGAGCTATTATTATGGTCGGCAGTACCCTAGTATAAAAACATCCACAGATCTTACCGCATTCTCCTTGAGCTATTATTATGGTCGGCAGTACCCTAGTATAAAAACAGCCACAGATCTTACCGCATTCTCCTTGAGCTATTATTATGGTCGGCAGTACCCTAGTATAAAAACAGCCACAGATCTTACCGCATTCTCCTTGAGCTATTATTATGGTCGGCAGTACCCTAGTATAAAAACATCCACAGATCTTACCGCATTCTCCTTGAGCTAATATTATGGTCGGCAGAACCCTAGTATAAAAACAGCCACAGATCTTACCGCATTCTCCTTGAGCTATTATTATGGTCGGCAGAACCCTAGTATAAAAACAGCCACAGATCTTACCGCATTCTCCTTGAGCTATTATTATGGTCGGCAGAACCCAAGTATAAAAACAGCCACAGTTCTTACCGCATTCTCCTTAAGCTATTACTGTGGTCGGCAGTACCCTAGTATAAAAACAGCCACAGGTCTTACCGCATTCTCATTTAGCTATTATTGTGGTCGGCAGTACCCTAGTATAAAAACAGCCACAGATCTTACCGCATTCTCATTTAGCTATTATTGTGTTCGGCAGAACCCTAGTATAAAAACAGCCACAGATCTTACCGCATTCTCATTTAGCTATTATTGTGTTCGGCAGAACCCTAGTATAAAAACATCCACAGATCTTACCGCATTCTCCTTGAGCTATTATTATGGTCGGCAGAACCCTAGTATAAAAACAGCCACAGATCTTACCGCATTCTCATTTAGCTATTATTGTGGTCGGCAGTACTCTAGTATAAAAACAGCCACAGATCTTACCGCATTCTCATTTAGCTATTATTGTGTTCGGCAGAACCCTAGTATAAAAACAGCCACAGATCTTACCGCATTCTCATTTAGCTATTATTGTGGTCGGCAGTACCCTAGTATAAAAACATCCACAGATCTTACCGCATTCTCATTTAGCTATTATTGTGTTCGGCAGTACCCTAGTATAAAAACAGCCACAGATCTTACCGCATTCTCATTTAGCTATTATTGTGGTCGGCAGTACCCTAGTATAAAAACAGCCACAGATCTTACCGCATTCTCATTTAGCGATTATTGTGGTCGGCAGTACTCTAGTATAAAAACAGCCACAGATCTTACCGCATTCTCATTTAGCTATTATTGTGGTCGGCAGTACCCTAGTATAAAAACATCCACAGATCTTACCGCATTCTCATTTAGCTATTATTGTGTTCGGCAGAACCCTAGTATAAAAACAGCCACAGATCTTACCGCATTCTCATTTAGCTATTATTGTGGTCGGCAGTACCCTAGTATAAAAACATCGACAGATCTTACCGCATTCTCCTTGAGCTATTATTGTGTTCGGCAGTACCCTAGTATAAAAACCTCCACAGATCTTACCGCATTCTCATTTAGCTATTATTGTGTTCGGCAGTACCCTAGCAAAAAAACAGCCACAGATCTTACCGCATTCTCATTTAGCTATTATTGTGTTCGGCAGTACCGTAGTATGAAAACAGCCACAGATCTTACCGCATTCTCATTTAGCTATTATTGTGTTCGGCAGAACCCTAGTATAAAAACAGCCACAGATCTTACCGCATTCTCATTTAGCTATTATTGTGGTCGGCAGTACCCTAGTATAAAAACAGCCACAGATCTTACCGCATTCTCATTTAGCTATTATTGTGTTCAGCAGAACCCTAGTATAAAAACAGCCACAGATCTTACCGCATTCTCATTTAGCTATTATTGTGGTCGGCAGTACCCTAGTATAAAAACAGCCACAGATCTTACCGCATTCTCATTTAGCTATTATTGTGTTCGGCAGTACCCTAGTATAAAAACAGCCACAGATCTTACCGCATTCTCATTTAGCTATTATTGTGGTCGGCAGTACCCTAGTATAAAAACAGCCACAGATCTTACCGCATTCTCATTTAGCTATTATTGTGTTCGGCAGAACCCTAGTATAAAAACAGCCACAGATCTTACCGCATTCTCATTTAGCTATTATTATGGTCGGCAGTACCCTAGTATAAAAACAGCCACAGATCTTACCGCATTCTCCTTGAGCTATTATTATGGTCGGCAGTACCCTAGTATAAAAACAGCCACAGATCTTACCGCATTCTCATTTAGCTATTATTGTGGTCGGCAGAACCCTAGTATAAAAACATCCACAGATCTTACCGCATTCTCATTTAGCTATTATTATGGTCGGCAGTACTCTAGTATAAAAACAGCCACAGATCTTACCGCATTCTCCTTGAGCTATTATTATGGTCGGCAGTACCCTAGTATAAAAACAGCCACAGATCTTACCGCATTCTCATTTAGCTATTATTGTGGTCGGCAGTACCCTAGTATAAAAACAGCCACAGATCTTACCGCATTCTCCTTGAGCTATTATTATGGTCGGCAGAACCCTAGTATAAAAACAGCCACAGATCTTACCGCATTCTCATTTAGCTATTATTGTGGTCGGCAGTACCCTAGTATAAAAACAGCCACAGATCTTACCGCATTCTCATTTAGCTATTATTGTGGTCGGCAGAACCCTAGTATAAAAACATCCACAGATCTTACCGCATTCTCCTTGAGCTATTATTATGGTCGGCAGAACCCTAGTATAAAAACAGCCACAGATCTTACCGCATTCTCATTTAGCTATTATTGTGGTCGGCAGTACCCTAGTATAAGAACATCCACAGATCTTACCGCATTCTCCTTGAGCTATTATTATGGTCGGCAGAACCCTAGTATAAAAACAGCCACAGATCTTACCGCATTCTCATTTAGCTATTATTGTGTTCGGCAGAACCCTAGTATAAAAACAGCCACAGATCTTACCGCATTCTCATTTAGCTATTATTGTGGTCGGCAGAACCCTAGTATAAAAACAGCCACAGATCTTACCGCATTCTCATTTAGCTATTATTGTGTTCGGCAGAACCCTAGTATAAAAACAGCCACAGATCTTACCGCATTCTCATTTAGCTATTATTGTGGTCGGCAGTACCCTAGTATAAAAACAGCCACAGATCTTACCGCATTCTCATTTAGCTATTATTGTGTTCGGCAGAACCCTAGTATAAAAACAGCCACAGATCTTACCGCATTCTCATTTAGCTATTATTGTGTTCGGCAGAACCCTAGTATAAAAACATCCACAGATCTTACCGCATTCTCCTTGAGCTATTATTATGGTCGGCAGTACCCTAGTATAAAAACAGCCACAGATCTTACCGCATTCTCATTTAGCTATTATTGTGTTCGGCAGAACCCTAGTATAAAAACAGCCACAGATCTTACCGCATTCTCATTTAGCTATTATTGTGGTCGGCAGTACCCTAGTATAAAAACAGCCACAGATCTTACCGCATTCTCCTTGAGCTATTATTATGGTCGGCAGAACCCTAGTATAAAAACAGCCACAGATCTTACCGCATTCTCCTTGAGCTATTATTGTGGTCGGCAGTACCCTAGTATAAAAACAGCCACAGATCTTAACGCATTCTCATTTAGCTATTATTGTGGTCGGCAGTACCCTAGTATAAAAACAGCCACAGATCTTACCGCATTCTCATTTAGCTATTATTGTGGTCGGCAGTACCCTAGTATAAAAACAGCCACAGATCTTACCGCATTCTCCTTGAGCTATTATTGTGGTCGGCAGTACCCTAGTATAAAAACAGCCACAGATCTTACCGCCTTCTCATTTAGCTATTATTGTGTTCGGCAGAACCCTAGTATAAAAACATCCACAGATATTACCGCATTCTCCTTGAGCTATTATTATGGTCGGCAGAACCCTAGTATAAAAACAGCCACAGATCTTACCGCATTCTCATTTAGCTATTATTGTGTTCGGCAGAACCCTAGTATAAAAACATCCACAGATCTTACCGCATTCTCCTTGAGCTATTATTATGGTCGGCAGAACCCTAGTATAAAAACAGCCACAGATCTTACCGCATTCTCATTTAGCTATTATTGTGGTCGGCAGTACCCTAGTATAAAAACAGCCACAGATCTTACCGCATTCTCCTTGAGCTATTATTGTGGTCGGCAGTATCCTAGTATAAAAACAGCCACAGATCTTACCGCCTTCTCATTTAGCTATTATTGTGTTCAGGAGAACCCTAGTATAAAAACATCCACAGATCTTACCGCATTCTCCTTGAGCTATTATTATGGTCGGCAGAACCCTAGTATAAAAACAGCCACAGAACTTACCGCATTCTCATTTAGCTATTATTGTGGTCGGCAGTACCCTAGTATAAAAACAGCCACAGATCTTACCGCGTTCTCCTTGAGCTATTATTGTGGTCGGCAGTACCCTAGTATAAAAACAGCCACAGATCTTACCGCGTTCTCCTTGAGCTATTATTGTGGTCGGCAGTACCCTAGTATATAAACATCCACAGATCTTACCGCATTCTGCTTAAACTATTATTGTGTTCGGCAGTACCCAAGTATAAAAACAGCCACAGATCTTACCGCATTCTCCTTGAGCTATTATTGTGGTTGGCAGTACCCTAGTATATAAACATCCACAGATCTTACCGCATTCTCCTTGAGCTATTATTGTGGTCGGCAGTACCCAAGTATAAAAACAGCCACAGTTCTTACCGCATTCTCCCTAAGCTATAATTGTGTTCGGCAGTACCCTAGTATATAAACATCCACAGATCTTACCGCATTCTGCTTAAACTATTATTGTGTTCGGCAGTACCCAAGTATAAAAACAGCCACAGTTCTTACCGCATTCTCCCTAAGCTATAATTGTGTTCGGCAGTACCCTAGTATATAAACATCCACAGATCTTACCGCATTCTGCTTAAACTATTATTGTGTTCGGCAGTACCCAAGTATAAAAACAGCCACAGATCTTACCGCGTTCTCCTTGAGCTATTATTGTGTTCGGCAGTACCCTAGTATATAAACATCCACAGATCTTACCGCATTCTGCTTAAACTATTATTGTGTTCGGCAGTACCCAAGTATAAAAACAGCCACATTTCTTACCGCATTCTCCCTAAGCTATTATTGTGGTCGGCAGTACCCAAGTATATAAACATCCACAGATCTTACCGCATTCTGCTTAAACTATTATTGTGTTCGGCAGTACCCAAGTATAAAAACAGCCACAGATCTTACCGCGTTCTCCCTAAGCTATTATTGTGTTCGGCAGTACCCTAGTATATAAACATCCACAGATCTTACCGCATTCTGCTTAAACTATTATTGTGTTCGGCAGTACCCAAGTATAAAAACAGCCACAGATCTTACCGCATTCTCCCTAAGCTATTATTGTGGTCGGCAGTATCCAAGTATATAAACATCCACAGATCGTACCGCATTCTGCTTAAACTATTATTGTGTTCGGCAGTACCCAAGTATAAAAACAGCCACATTTCTTACCGCATTCTCCCTAAGCTATTATTGTGTTCGGCAGTACCCTAGTATATAAACGTACACAGATCTTACCGCATTCTGCTTAAACTATTATTGTGTTCGGCAGTACCCTAGCATAACAACAGCCACAGATCTTACCGCATTCTCCCTAAGCTATTATTGTGGTCGGCAGTACCCAAGTATATAAACATCCACAGATCTTACCGCCTTCTACTTAAGCTATTACTGTGGTCGGCAGTACCCTAGTATAAAAACAGCCACAGATCTTACCGCATTCTCATTTAGCTATTATTGTGGTCGGCAGTACCCTAGTATAAAAACAGCCACAGATCTTACCGCGTTCTCCCTGAGCTATTATTGTGTTCGGCAGTACCCTAGTATATAAACATCCACAGATCTTACCGCATTCTGCTTAAACTATTATTGTGTTCGGCAGTTCCCAAGTATAAAAACATCCACAGATCTTACCGCATTCTCATTTAGCTATTATTGAGGTCGGCAGTACCCTAGTATAAAAACAGCCACAGATCTTACCGCATTCTGCTTAAACTATTATTGTGTTCGGCAGTACCCAAGTATAAAAACAGCCACAGATCTTACCGCATTCTCCCTAAGCTATTATTGTGGTCGGCAGTACCCAAGTATATAAACATCCACAGATCTTACCGCCTTCTACTTAAGCTATTACTGTGGTCAGCAGTACCCTAGTATAAAAACAGATACAGAAATTACAGCATTCTCATTTAGCTATTATTGTGGTCGGCAGTACCCTAGTATAAAAACAGCCACAGATCTTACCGCGTTCTCCTTGAGCTATTATTGTGTTCGGCAGTACCCTAGTATATAAACATCCACAGATCTTACCGCATTCTGCTTAAACTATTATTGTGTTCGGCAGTACCCAAGTATAAAAACAGCCACAGATCTTACCGCGTTCTCCTTGAGCTATTATTGTGTTCGGCAGTACCCTAGTATATAAACATCCACAGATCTTACCGCATTCTGCTTAAACTATTATTGTGTTCGGCAGTACCCAAGTATAAAAACAGCCACAGATCTTACCGCGTTCTCCTTGAGCTATTATTGTGGTCGGCAGTACCCTAGTATATAAACATCCACAGATCTTACCGCATTCTGCTTAAACTATTATTGTGTTCGGCAGTACCCAAGTATAAAAACAGCCACAGATCTTACCGCGTTCTCCTTGAGCTATTATTGTGTTCGGCAGTACCCTAGTATATAAACATCCACAGATCTTACCGCATTCTGCTTAAACTATTATTGTGTTCGGCAGTACCCAAGTATAAAAACAGCCACAAATCTTACCGCGTTCTCCTTGAGCTATTATTGTGTTCGGCAGTACCCTAGTATATAAACAGCCACAAATCTTACCGCATTCTCCCTAAGCTATTATTGTGGTCGGCAGTACCCTAGTATATAAACATCCACAGATCTTACCGCATTCTGCTTAAACTATTATTGTGTTCGGCAGTACCCAAGTATAAAAACAGCCACAGATCTTACCGCGTTCTCCTTGAGCTATTATTGTGTTCGGCAGTACCCTAGTATATAAACAGCCACAAATCTTACCGCATTCTCCCTAAGCTATTATTGTGGTCGGCAGTACCCTAGTATAAAAACAGCCACAGATCTTACCGCGTTCTCCTTGAGCTATTATTGTGTTCGGCAGTCCCCTAGTATATAAACAGCCACAAATCTTACCGCATTCTCCCTAAGCTATTATTGTGTTCGGCAGTACCCAAGTATAAAAACAGCCACAAATCTTACCGCATTCTCCCTAAGCTATTATTGTGGTCGGCAGTACCCTAGTATATAAACATCCACAGATCTTACCGCATTCTGCTTAAACTATTATTGTGTTCGGCAGTACCCAAGTATAAAAACAGCCACAGATCTTACCGCGTTCTCCTTGAGCTATTATTGTGTTCGGCAGTACCCTAGTATATAAAAAGCCACAAATCTTACCGCATTCTCCCTAAGCTATTATTGTGGTCGGCAGTACCCTAGTATAAAAACAGCCACAGAACTTACCGCGTTCTCCTTGAGCTATTATTGTGTTCGGCAGTACCCTAGTATATAAACAGCCACAAATCTTACCGCATTCTCCCTAAGCTATTATTGTGGTCGGCAGTACCCTAGTATAAAAACAGCCACAGATCCTACCGCGTTCTCCTTGAGCTATTATTGTGGTCGGCAGTACCCTAGTATAAAAACAGCCACAGATCCTACCGCATTCTCCTTTAGCTATTATTGTGGTCGGCAGTACCCTAGTATAAAAACAGCCACAAATCTTACCGCGTTCTCCTTGAGCTATTATTGTGTTCGGCAGTACCCTAGTATATAAACAGCCACAAATCTTACCGCATTCTCCCTAAGCTATTATTGTGGTCGGCAGTACCCTAGTATAAAAACAGCCACAAATCTTACCGCGTTCTCCTTGAGCTATTATTGTGTTCGGCAGTACCCTAGTATAAAAACAGCCACAGATCCTACCGCATTCTCCTTTAGCTATTATTGTGGTCGGCAGAACCCTAGTATAAAAACAGCCACAGATCTTACCGCATTCTCATTTAGCTATTATTGTGGTCGGCAGTACCCTAGTATAAAAACAGCCACAGATCCTACCGCATTCTCCTTTAGCTATTATTGTGGTCGGCAGAACCCTAGTATAAAAACAGCCACAGATCTTACCGCATTCTCCCTAAGCTATTATTGTGGTCGGCAGTACCCTAGTATATAAACATCCACAGATCTTACCGCATTCTGCTTAAACTATTATTGTGTTCGGCAGTACCCTAGTATATAAACAGCCACAAATCTTACCGCATTCTCCCTAAGCTATTATTGTGGTCGGCAGTACCCTAGTATATAAACATCCACAGATCTTACCGCATTCTGCTTAAACTATTATTGTGTTCGGCAGTACCCAAGTATAAAAACAGCCACAGATCTTACCGCGTTCTCCTTGAGCTATTATTGTGTTCGGCAGTACCCTAGTATATAAACATCCACAGATCGTACCGCATTCTGCTTAAACTATTATTGTGTTCGGCAATACCCTAGTATAAAAACAGCCACATTTCTTACCGCATTCTCTTTGAGCTATTATTGTGTGTCGGCAGTACCCTAGTATAAAAACAGCCACATTTCTTACCGCATTCTCCCTAAGCTATTATTGTGGTCGGCAGTACCCCAGTATAAAAACAGCCACATTTCTTACCGCATTCTCCCTAAGCTATTATTGTGGTCGGCAGTACCATAGTATAAAAACAGCCACATATCTTACCGCATTCTCCCTAAGCTATTATTGTGGTCGGCAGTACCCTAGTATAAAAACAGCCACATTTCTTACCGCATTCTCCCTAAGCTATTATTGTGGTCGGCAATACCCTAGTATAAAAACAGCCACATTTCTTACCGCATTCTCCCTAAGCTATTATTGTGGTCGGCAGTACCCTAGTATAAAAACAGCCACATTTCTTACCGCATTCTCCCTAAGCTATTATTGTGGTCGGCAATACCCTAGTATAAAAACAGCCACATTTCTTACCGCATTCTCCCTAAGCTATTATTGTGGTCGGCAGGACACTAGTATAATAACAGGCACAGATCTTACCGCATTCACCTTGAGCTATTATTGTGGTCGGCAGTGCCCTAGTATAAAAACATTCATAGATTTTACCGCCTTATCCTTAAGCTATTATTGTGGTCGGCAGTGCCCTAGTATAAAAACATTCATAGATTTTACCGCCTTATCCTTAAGCTATTATTGTGGTCGGCAGTACCCTAGTATAAAAACATTCATAGATTTTACCGCCTTATCCTTAAGCTATTATTGTGGTCGGCAGTATACTAGTATAAAAACATTCATAGATTTTACCGCCTTATCCTTAAGCTATTATTGTGGTCGGCAGTACCCTAGTATAAAAACATTCATAGATTTTACCGCCTTATCCTTAAGCTATTATTGTGGTCGGCAGTGCCCTAGTATAAAAACATTCATAGATTTTACCGCCTTATCCTTAAGCTATTATTGTGGTCGGCAGTACCCTAGTATAAAAACATTCATAGATTTTACCGCCTTATCCTTAAGCTATTATTGTGGTCGGCAGTGCCCTAGTATAAAAACATTCATAGATTTTACCGCCTTATCCTTAAGCTATTATTGTGGTCGGCAGTGCCCTAGTATAAAAACATTCATAGATTTTACCGCCTTATCCTTAAGCTATTATTGTGGTCGGCAGTATACTAGTATAAAAACATAAACAGATCTTACCGCATTCTCCTTGAGCTATTATTATGGTCGGCAGTACCCTAGTATAAAAACATAAACAGATCTTACCGCATTCTCCTTGAGCTATTATTATGGTCGGCAGTACCCAAGTATAAAAACATCCACAGATCTTACCGCCTTCTACTTAAGCTATTATTGTGGTCGGCAGTACCCTAGTATAAAAACATAAACAGATCTTACCGCATTCTCATTTAGCTATTATTATGGTCGGCAGTACCCTAGTATAAAAACATAAACAGATCTTACCGCATTCTCCTTGAGCTATTATTATGGTCGGCAGTACCCTAGTATAAAAACATAAACAGATCTTACCGCATTCTCCTTGAGCTATTATTATGGTCGGCAGTACCCTAGTATAAAAACATAAACAGATCTTACCGCATTCTCCTTGAGCTATTATTATGGTCGGCAGTACCCAAGTATAAAAACATCCACAGATCTTACCGCCTTCTACTTAAGCTATTATTGTGGTCGGCAGTACCCTAGTATAAAAACAGCCACAGATCTTACCGCATTCTCCTTGAGCTATTATTGTGGTCGGCAGTACCCTAGTATAAAAACAGCCACAGATCTTACCGCATTCTCCTTGAGCTATTATTATGGTCGGCAGTACCCTAGTATAAAAACATAAACAGATCTTACCGCATTCTCCTTGAGCTATTATTATGGTCGGCAGTACCCAAGTATAAAAACATCCACAGATCTTACCGCCTTCTACTTAAGCTAATATTGTGGTCGGCAGTACCCTAGTATAAAAACATAAACAGATCTTACCGCATTCTCATTTAGCTATTATTATGGTCGGCAGTACCCTAGTATAAAAACATAAACAGATCTTACCGCATTCTCCTTGAGCTATTATTATGGTCGGCAGTACCCTAGTATAAAAACATAAACAGATCTTACCGCATTCTCCTTGAGCTAATATTATGGTCGGCAGTACCCTAGTATAAAAACATAAACAGATCTTACCGCATTCTCCTTGAGCTATTATTATAGTCGGCAGTACCCAAGTATAAAAACATCCACAGATCTTACCGCCTTCTACTTAAGCTATTATTGTGGTCGGCAGTACCCTAGTATAAAAACAGCCACAGATCTTACCGCATTCTCCTTGAGCTATTATTGTGGTCGGCAGTACCCTAGTATAAAAACAGCCACAGATCTTACCGCATTCTCCTTGAGCTATTATTATGGTCGGCAGTACCCTAGTATAAAAACATAAACAGATCTTACCGCATTCTCCTTGAGCTATTATTATGGTCGGCAGTACCCAAGTATAAAAACAGCAACAAATCTTACCGCCTTCTACTTAAGCTATTATTGTGGTCGGCAGTACCCTAGTATAAAAACAGCCACAGATCTTACCGCATTCTCCTTGAGCTATTATTATGGTCGGCAGTACCCAAGTATAAAAACAGCCACAGATCTTACCGCCTTCTACTTAAGCTATTATTGTGGTCGGCAGTACCCTATTATAAAAACAGCCACAGATCTTACCGCATTCTCCTTGAGCTATTATTATGGTCGGCAGTACCCAAGTATAAAAACAGCCACAAATCTTACCGCCTTCTACTTAAGCTATTATTGTGGTCGGCAGTACCCTAGTATAAAAACATAAACAGATCTTACCGCATTCTCCTTGAGCTATTATTATGGTCGGCAGTACCCTAGTATAAAAACATAAACAGACCTTACCGCATTCTCCTTGAGCTATTATTATGTTCGGCAGTACCCAAGTATAAAAACAGCCACAAATCTTACCGCCTTCTACTTAAGCTATTATCGTGGTCGGCAGTACCCTAGTATAAAAACAGCCACAGATCTTACCGCATTCTCCTTGAGCTATTATTATGGTCGGCAGTACCCAAGTATAAAAACAGCCACAGATCTTACCGCGTTCTCCTTGAGCTATTATTATGGTCGGCAGTACCCTAGTATAAAAACATCCACAGATCTTACCGCGTTCTCCTTGAGCTATTGCTGTGGTCGGCAGTACCCTAGTATAAAAACAGCCAAAGATCTTACCGCATTCTCCTTGAGCTGTTATTATGGTCGGCAGTACCCTAGTATAAAAACATCCACAGATCTTACCGCGTTCTCCTTGAGCTATTATTATGGTCGGCAGTACCCTAGTATAAGAACAGCCACAGATCTTACCGCATTCTCCTTGAGCTATTATTATGGTCGGCAGTACCCTAGTATAAAAACAGCCACAGATCTTACCGCATTCTCCTTGAGCTATTATTATGGTCGGCAGTAAACTAGTATAAAAACATCCACAGATCTTACCGCGTTCTCCTTGAGCTATTGCTGTGGTCGGCAGTACCCTAGTATAAAAACAGCCACAGATCTTACCACATTCTCCTTGAGCTATTATTATGGTCGGCAGTACCCTAGTATAAAAACATCCACAGATCTTACCGCGTTCTCCTTGAGCTAATGCTGTGGTCGGCAGTACCCTAATATAAAAACAGGCACAGATCTTACCGCATTCTCCTTGAGCTATTATTATGGTCGGCAGTACCCTAGTATAAAAACATAAACAGATCTTACCGCATTCTCCTTGAGCTATTATTATGGTCGGCAGTACCCAAGTATAAAAACAGCCACAGATCTTACCGCCTTCTCCTTAAGCTATTATTGTGGTCGGCAGTACCCTAGTATAAAAACATAAACAGATCTTACCGCATTCTTCTTGAGCTATTATTATGGTCGGCAGTACCCAAGTATAAAAACAGCCACAGTTCTTACCGCATTCTACTTAAGCTATTATTGTGGTCGGCAGTACCCTAGTATAAAAACATAAACAGATCTTACCGCATTCTCATTTAGCTATTATTGTGGTCGGCAGTACCCTAGTATAAAAACAGCCACATTTCTTACCGCATTCTCCCTAAGCTATTATTGTGGTCGGCAGTACCCAAGTATAAAAACAGCCACATTTCTAACCGCATTCTCCTTGAGCTATTATTATGGTCGGCAGTACCCAAGTATAAAAACATAAACAGATCTTACCGCATTCTCCTTGAGCTATTATTATGGTCGGCAGTACCCTAGTATAAAAACATCCACAGATCTTACCGCGTTCTCCTTGAGCTTTTGCTGTGGTCGGCAGTACCCTAGTATAAAAACAGGCACAGATCTTACCGCCTTCTCCTTAAGCTATTATTGTGGTCGGCAGTACCCTAGTATAAAAACATAAACAGATCTTACCGCATTCTCCTTGAGCTATTATTATGGTCGGCAGTACCCTAGTATATAAAAACAGCCACAGTTCTTACCGCATTCTACTTAAGCTATTATTGTGGTCGGCAGTACCCTAGTATAAAAACATAAACAGATCTTACCGCATTCTCCTTGAGCTATTATTATGGTCGGCAATACCCAAGTATAAAAACATAAACAGATCTTACCGCATTCTCCTTGAGCTGTTATTATGGTCGGCAGTACCCTAGTATAAAAACATAAACAGATCTTACCGCATTCTGCTTGAGCTATTATTATGGTCGGCAGTACCCAAGTATAAAAACAGCCACAGATCTTACCGCATTCTCCTTAAGCTATTATTGATGCCGGCAGTACCCTAGTATAAAAACAGCCACAGATCTTACCGCATTCTCCTTGAGCTATTATTATGGTCGGCAGTACCCTATTATAAAAACATCCACAGATCTTACCGCGTTCTCCTTGAGCTATTGCTGTGGTCGCAGTACCCTAGTATAAAAACAGCCACAGATCTTACCGCATTCTCCTTGAGCTCTTATTGTGCTCGGCAGTACCCTAGTATAAATACAGCCACAGTTCTTACCGCATTCCCTTTGAGCTATTATTATGGTCGGCAGTACAATAGTATAAAACATCCACAGATCTTACGGCGTTCTCCTTTGAGCTATTATTGTGGTCGGCAGTACCCTAGTATAAAAACAGCCACAGATCTTACCGCATTCCCCTTAAGCTATTATTGTGGTCGGCAGTACCCTAGTATAAAAACAGCCACAGATCTTACCGCATTCCCCTTAAGCTATTATTGTGGTCGGCAGTACCCTAGTATAAAAACAGCCACAGTTCTTACCGCCTTCTACTTAAGCTATTATTGCGGTCGACAGTACCCTAGTATAAAAACAGCCACAGATCTTACCGCATTCCCCTTAAGCTATTATTGTGGTCGGCAGTACCCTAGTATAAAAACAGCCACAGATCTTACCGCCTTCTCCCTAAGCTATTATTGTGGTCGGCAGTACCCTAGTATAAAAACAGCCACAGATTTTACCGCATTCCCCTTAAGCTATTATTGTGGTCGGCAGTACCCTAGTATAAAAACAGCCACAGATCTTACCGCATTCCCCTTAAGCTATTATTGTTGTCGGCAGTACCCTAGTATAAAAACAGCCACAGATCTTACCGCCTTCTACTTAAGCTATTATTGTGGTCGACAGTACCCTAGTATAAAAACAGCCACAGATCTTACCGCATTCCCCTTAAGCTATTATTGTGGTCGGCAGTACCCTAGTATAAAAACAGCCACAGATCTTACCGCCTTCTACTTAAGCTATTATTGTGGACGACAGTACCCTAGTATAAAAACAGCCACAGATCTTACCGCCTTCTCCCTAAGCTATTATTGTGGTCGGCAGTACCCTAGTATAAAAACAGCCACAGATCTTACCGCATTCCCCTTAAGCTATTATTGTGGTCAGCAGTACCCTAGTATAAAAACAGCCACAGATCTTACCGCCTTCTCCCTAAGCTATTATTGTGGTCGGCAGTACCCTAGTATAAAAACAGCCACAGATCTTACCGCATTCCCCTTAAGCTATTATTGTGGTCGGCAGTACCCTAGTATAAAAACAGCCACAGATCTTACCGCCTTCTACTTAAGCTATTATTGTGGTCGACAGTACCCTAGTATAAATACAGCCACAGATCTTACCGCCTTCTACTTAAGCTATTATTGTGGTCGACAGTACCCTAGTATAAAAACAGCCACAGTTCTTACCGCATTCTCCTTAAGCTATTATTGTGGTCGGCAGTACCCTAGTATAAAAACAGCCACAGATCTTACCGCATTCCCCTTGAACTATTATTGTGGTCGGCAGTACCCTAGTATAAAAACATCCACAGATCTTACCGCATTCTCCCTAAGCTATTATTGTGGTCGGCAGTACCCTAGTATAAAAACCGCCATAGATCTTACCGCCTTCTCCTTAAGATTTTTTGCGGTCGGCAGTACCCTAGCATAAAAACCGCCATAGATCTTACCGCATTCTCCCTAAGCTATTATTGTGGTCGGCAGTACCCTAGTATAAAAACATCCACAGATCTTACCGCATTCCCCTTGAGCTATTATTGTGGTCGGCAGTACCCTAGTATAAAAACAGCAACAGATCTTAACGCCTTCGACTTAAGCTATTATTGTGGTCGGCAGTACCGTAGTATAAAAACATCCACAAATCTAACCGCATTCTCCCTAAGCTATTATTGTGGTCGGCAGTACCCTAGTATAAAAACAGCCACAGATCTTACCGCATTCCCCTTGAGCTATTATTGTGGTCGGCAGTACCCTAGTATAAAAACATCCACAGATCTTACCGCATTCCCCTTGAGCTATTATTGCGGTCGGCAGTACCCTAGTATAAAAACATCCACAGATCTTACCGCATTCCCCTTGAGCTATTATTGTGGTCGGCAGTACCCTAGTATAAAAACAGCCACAGATCTTACCGCATTCCCCTTGAGCTATTATTGCGGTCGGCAGTACCCTAGTATAAAAACATCCACAGATCTTACCGCATTCTCCCTAAGCTATTATTGTGGTCGGCAGTACCCTAGTATAAAAACATCCACAGATCTTACCGCCTTCTACTTAAGCTATTATTGTGGTCGACAGTACCCTAGTATAAAAACCGCCATAGATCTTACCGCCTTCTCCTTAAGATTTTATTGCGGTCGGCAGTACCCTAGCATAAAAACAGCCACATATCTTACCGCATTCCCCTTGAGCTATTATTGTGGTCGGCAGTACCCTAGTATAAAAACAGCAACAGATCTTACCGCCTTTGACTTAAGCTATTATTGTGATCGACAGTACCCTAGTATAAAAACAAACACAGATCTTACCGCATTCTCCCTAAGCTATTATTGTGGTCGGCAGTACCCTAGTATAAAAACAGCCACAGATCTTACCGCATTCCCCTTAAGCTATTATTGTGGTCGGCAGTACCCTAGTATAAAAACATCCACAGATCTTACCGCATTCTCCCTAAGCTATTATTGTGGTCGGCAGTACCCTAGTATAAAAACCGCCATAGATCTTACCGCCTTCTCCTTAAGATTTTATTGCGGTCGGCAGTACCCTAGCATAAAAACCGCCATAGATCTTACCGCATTCTCCCTAAGCTATTATTGTGGTCGGCAGTACCCTAGTATAAAAACATCCACAGATCTTACCGCATTCCCCTTGAGCTATTATTGTAGTCGGCAGTACCCTAGTATAAAAACAGCAACAGATCTTACCGCCTTCGACTTAAGCTATTATTGCGGTCGGCAGTACCCTAGTATAAAAACATCCACAGATCTTACCGCATTCTCCCTAAGCTATTATTGTGGTCGGCAGTACCCTAGTATATAAACATCCACAGATCTTACCGCATTCCCCTTGAGCTATTATTGCGGTCGGCAGTACCCTAGTATAAAAACATCCACAGATCTTACCGCATTCCCCTTGAGCTATTATTGTGGTCGGCAGTACCCTAGTATAAAAACATCCACAGATCTTACCGCATTCCCCTTGAGCTATTATTGCGGTCGGCAGTACCCTAGTATAAAAACATCCACAGATCTTACCGCATTCTCCCTAAGCTATTATTGTGGTCGGCAGTACCCTAGTATAAAAACAGCCACAGATCTTACCGCCTTCTACTTAAGCTATTATTGTGGTCGACAGTACCCTAGTATTAAAACATTCATAGATTTTACCGCCTTATCCTTAAGCTATTATTGTGGTCGGCAGTACCCTAGTATAAAAACATTCATAGATTTTACCGCCTTATCCTTAAGCTATTATTGTGGTCGGCAGTATACTGGTAAAAAAACATTCATAGATTTTACCGCCTTATCCTTAAGCTATTATTGTGGTCGGCAGTATACTAGTAAAAAAGAGCCACAGTTCTACCGCCTTCTCCTTAAGCTATTATTGTGGTCGGCAGTGCCCTAGTATAAAAACATTCATAGATTTTACCGCCTTATCCTTAAGCTATTATTGTGGTCGGCAGTATACTAGTAAAAAAGAGCCACAGTTCTACCGCCTTCTCCTTAAGCTATTATTGTGGTCGGCAGTGCCCTAGTATAAAAACATTCATAGATTTTACCGCCTTATCCTTAAGCTATTATTGTGGTCGGCAGTATACTAGTAAAAAAGAGCCACAGTTCTACCGCCTTCTCCTTAAGCTATTATTGTGGTCGGCAGTGCCCTAGTATAAAAACATTCATAGATTTTACCGCCTTATCCTTAAGCTATTATTGTGGTCGGCAGTATACTAGTAAAAAAACATTCATAGATTTTACCGCCTTATCCTTAAGCTATTATTGTGGTCGGCAGTATACTAGTAAAAAAACATTCATAGATTTTACCGCCTTATCCTTAAGCTATTATTGTGGTCGGCAGTATACTAGTAAAAAAACATTCATAGATTTTACCGCCTTATCCTTAAGCTATTATTGTGGTCGGCAGTATACTAGTAAAAAAACATTCATAGATTTTACCGCCTTATCCTTAAGCTATTATTGTGGTCGGCAGTATACTAGTATAAAAACATTCATAGATTTTACCGCCTTATCCTTAAGCTATTATTGTGGTCGGCAGTATACTAGTAAAAAAACATTCATAGATTTTACCGCCTTATCCTTAAGCTATTATTGTGGTCGGCAGTATACTAGTAAAAAAACATTCATAGATTTTACCGCCTTCTCCTTAAGCTATTATTGTGGTCGGCAGTGCCCTAGTATAAAAACATTCATAGATTTTACCGCCTTATCCTTAAGCTATTATTGTGGTCGGCAGTATACTAGTAAAAAAGAGCCACAGTTCTACCGCCTTCTCCTTAAGCTATTATTGTGGTCGGCAGTGCCCTAGTATAAAAACATTCATAGATTTTACCGCCTTATCCTTAAGCTATTATTGTGGTCGGCAGTATACTAGTAAAAAAACATTCATAGATTTTACCGCCTTATCCTTAAGCTATTATTGTGGTCGGCAGTGCCCTAGTATAAAAACATTCATAGATTTTACCGCCTTATCCTTAAGCTATTATTGTGGTCGGCAGTACCCTAGTATAAAAACATTCATAGATTTTACCGCCTTATCCTTAAGCTATTATTGTGGTCGGCAGTATACTAGTATAAAAACATTCATAGATTTTACCGCCTTCTCCTTAAGCTATTATTGTGGTCGGCAGTGCCCTAGTATAAAAACATTCATAGATTTTACCGCCTTATCCTTAAGCTATTATTGTGGTCGGCAGTACCCTAGTATAAAAACATTCATAGATTTTACCGCCTTATCCTTAAGCTCTTATTGTGGTCGGCAGTGCCCTAGTATAAAAACATTCATAGATTTTACCGCCTTATCCTTAAGCTATTATTGTGGTCGGCAGTACCCTAGTATAAAAACATTCATAGATTTTACCGCCTTATCCTTAAGCTATTATTGTGGTCGGCAGTACCCTAGTATAAAAACATTCATAGATTTTACCGCCTTATCCTTAAGCTATTATTGTGGTCGGCAGTGCCCTAGTATAAAAACATTCATAGATTTTACCGCCTTATCCTTAAGCTATTATTGTGGTCGGCAGTGCCCTAGTATAAAAACATTCATAGATTTTACCGCCTTATCCTTAAGCTATTATTGTGGTCGGCAGTATACTAGTATAAAAACATTCATAGATTTTACCGCCTTATCCTTAAGCTATTATTGTGGTCGGCAGTATACTAGTATAAAAACATTCATAGATTTTACCGCCTTATCCTTAAGCTATTATTGTGGTCGGCAGTACCCTAGTATAAAAACATTCATAGATTTTACCGCCTTATCCTTAAGCTATTATTGTGGTCGGCAGTATACTAGTATAAAAACATTCATAGATTTTACCGCCTTATCCTTAAGCTATTATTGTGGTCGGCAGTATACTAGTATAAAAACATTCATAGATTTTACCGCCTTATCCTTAAGCTATTATTGTGGTCGGCAGTATACTAGTATAAAAACATTCATAGATTTTACCGCCTTATCCTTAAGCTATTATTGTGGTCGGCAGTACCCTAGTATAAAAACATTCATAGATTTTACCGTCTTATCCTTAAGCTATTATTGTGGTCGGCAGTGCCCTAGTATAAAAACATTCATAGATTTTACCGCCTTATCCTTAAGCTATTATTGTGGTCGGCAGTATACTAGTATAAAAACATTCATAGATTTTACCGCCTTATCCTTAAGCTATTATTGTGGTCGGCAGTACCCTAGTATAAAAACATTCATAGATTTTACCGCCTTATCCTTAAGCTATTATTGTGGTCGGCAGTATACTAGTATAAAAACATTCATAGATTTTACCGCCTTATCCTTAAGCTATTATTGTGGTCGGCAGTACCCTAGTATAAAAACATTCATAGATTTTACCGCGTTATCCTTAAGCTATTATTGTGGTCGGCAGTATACTAGTATAAAAACATTCATAGATTTTACCGCCTTATCCTTAAGCTATTATTGTGGTCGGCAGTACCCTAGTATAAAAACATTCATAGATTTTACCGCCTTATCCTTAAGCTATTATTGTGGTCGGCAGTGCCATAGTATAAAAACATTCATAGATTTTACCGCCTTATCCTTAAGCTATTATTGTGGTCGGCAGTATACTAGTATAAAAACATTCATAGATTTTACCGCCTTATCCTTAAGCTATTATTGTGGTCGGCAGTGCCCTAGTATAAAAACATTCATAGATTTTACCGCCTTATCCTTAAGCTATTATTGTGGTCGGCAGTACCCTAGTATAAAAACATTCATAGATTTTACCGCCTTATCCTTAAGCTATTATTGTGGTCGGCAGTGCCCTAGTATAAAAACATTCATAGATTTTACCGCCTTATCCTTAAGCTATTATTGTGGTCGGCAGTACCCTAGTATAAAAACATTCATAGATTTTACCGCCTTATCCTTAAGCTATTATTGTGGTCGGCAGTGCCCTAGTATAAAAACATTCATAGATTTTACCGCCTTATCCTTAAGCTATTATTGTGGTCGGCAGTGCCCTAGTATAAAAACATTCATAGATTTTACCGCCTTATCCTTAAGCTATCATTGTGGTCGGCAGTGCCCTAGTATAAAAATATTCATAGATTTTACCGCCTTATCCTTAAGCTATTATTGTGGTCGGCAGTATACTAGTAAAAAAGAGCCACAGTTCTACCGCCTTCTCCTTAAGCTATTATTGTGGTCGGCAGTGCCCTAGTATAAAAACATTCATAGATTTTACCGCCTTATCCTTAAGCTATTATTGTGGTCGGCAGTATACTAGTAAAAAAGAGCCACAGTTCTACCGCCTTCTCCTTAAGCTATTATTGTGGTCGGCAGTGCCCTAGTATAAAAACATTCATAGATTTTACCGCCTTATCCTTAAGCTATTATTGTGGTCGGCAGTACCCTAGTATAAAAACATTCATAGATTTTACCGCCTTATCCTTAAGCTATTATTGTGGTCGGCAGTATACTGGTAAAAAAACATTCATAGATTTTACCGCCTTATCCTTAAGCTATTATTGTGGTCGGCAGTATACTAGTAAAAAAGAGCCACAGTTCTACCGCCTTCTCCTTAAGCTATTATTGTGGTCGGCAGTGCCCTAGTATAAAAACATTCATAGATTTTACCGCCTTATCCTTAAGCTATTATTGTGGTCGGCAGTATACTAGTAAAAAAGAGCCACAGTTCTACCGCCTTCTCCTTAAGCTATTATTGTGGTCGGCAGTGCCCTAGTATAAAAACATTCATAGATTTTACCGCCTTATCCTTAAGCTATTATTGTGGTCGGCAGTATACTAGTAAAAAAGAGCCACAGTTCTACCGCCTTCTCCTTAAGCTATTATTGTGGTCGGCAGTGCCCTAGTATAAAAACATTCATAGATTTTACCGCCTTATCCTTAAGCTATTATTGTGGTCGGCAGTATACTAGTAAAAAAACATTCATAGATTTTACCGCCTTATCCTTAAGCTATTATTGTGGTCGGCAGTATACTAGTAAAAAAACATTCATAGATTTTACCGCCTTATCCTTAAGCTATTATTGTGGTCGGCAGTATACTAGTAAAAAAACATTCATAGATTTTACCGCCTTATCCTTAAGCTATTATTGTGGTCGGCAGTATACTAGTAAAAAAACATTCATAGATTTTACCGCCTTATCCTTAAGCTATTATTGTGGTCGGCAGTATACTAGTATAAAAACATTCATAGATTTTACCGCCTTATCCTTAAGCTATTATTGTGGTCGGCAGTATACTAGTAAAAAAACATTCATAGATTTTACCGCCTTATCCTTAAGCTATTATTGTGGTCGGCAGTATACTAGTAAAAAAACATTCATAGATTTTACCGCCTTCTCCTTAAGCTATTATTGTGGTCGGCAGTGCCCTAGTATAAAAACATTCATAGATTTTACCGCCTTATCCTTAAGCTATTATTGTGGTCGGCAGTATACTAGTAAAAAAGAGCCACAGTTCTACCGCCTTCTCCTTAAGCTATTATTGTGGTCGGCAGTGCCCTAGTATAAAAACATTCATAGATTTTACCGCCTTATCCTTAAGCTATTATTGTGGTCGGCAGTATACTAGTAAAAAAACATTCATAGATTTTACCGCCTTATCCTTAAGCTATTATTGTGGTCGGCAGTATACTAGTATAAAAACATTCATAGATTTTACCGCCTTCTCCTTAAGCTATTATTGTGGTCGGCAGTGCCCTAGTATAAAAACATTCATAGATTTTACCGCCTTATCCTTAAGCTATTATTGTGGTCGGCAGTACCCTAGTATAAAAACATTCATAGATTTTACCGCCTTATCCTTAAGCTCTTATTGTGGTCGGCAGTGCCCTAGTATAAAAACATTCATAGATTTTACCGCCTTATCCTTAAGCTATTATTGTGGTCGGCAGTACCCTAGTATAAAAACATTCATAGATTTTACCGCCTTATCCTTAAGCTATTATTGTGGTCGGCAGTACCCTAGTATAAAAACATTCATAGATTTTACCGCCTTATCCTTAAGCTATTATTGTGGTCGGCAGTGCCCTAGTATAAAAACATTCATAGATTTTACCGCCTTATCCTTAAGCTATTATTGTGGTCGGCAGTGCCCTAGTATAAAAACATTCATAGATTTTACCGCCTTATCCTTAAGCTATTATTGTGGTCGGCAGTGCCCTAGTATAAAAACATTCATAGATTTTACCGCCTTATCCTTAAGCTATTATTGTGGTCGGCAGTGCCCTAGTATAAAAACATTCATAGATTTTACCGCCTTATCCTTAAGCTATTATTGTGGTCGGCAGTGCCCTAGTATAAAAACATTCATAGATTTTACCGCCTTATCCTTAAGCTATTATTGTGGTCGGCAGTGCCCTAGTATAAAAACATTCATAGATTTTACCGCCTTATCCTTAAGCTATTATTGTGGTCGGCAGTATACTAGTATAAAAACATTCATAGATTTTACCGCCTTCTCCTTAAGCTATTATTGTGGTCGGCAGTGCCCTAGTATAAAAACATTCATAGATTTTACCGCCTTATCCTTAAGCTATTATTGTGGTCGGCAGTGCCCTAGTATAAAAACATTCATAGATTTTACCGCCTTATCCTTAAGCTATTATTGTGGTCGGCAGTGCCCTAGTATAAAAACATTCATAGATTTTACCGCCTTATCCTTAAGCTATTATTGTGGTCGGCAGTGCCCTAGTATAAAAACATTCATAGATTTTACCGCCTTATCCTTAAGCTATTATTGTGGTCGGCAGTACCCTAGTATAAAAACATTCATAGATTTTACCGCCTTATCCTTAAGCTATTATTGTGGTCGGCAGTGCCCTAGTATAAAAACATTCATAGATTTTACCGCCTTATCCTTAAGCTATTATTGTGGTCGGCAGTGCCCTAGTATAAAAACATTCATAGATTTTACCGCCTTATCCTTAAGCTATTATTGTGGTCGGCAGTACCCTAGTATAAAAACATTCATAGATTTTACCGCCTTATCCTTAAACTATTATTGTGGTCGGCAGTGCCCTAGTATAAAAACATTCATAGATTTTACCGCCTTATCCTTAAGCTATTATTGTGGTCGGCAGTACCCTAGTATAAAAACATTCATAGATTTTACCGCCTTATCCTTAAGCTATTATTGTGGTCGGCAGTATACTAGTATAAAAACATTCATAGATTTTACCGCCTTATCCTTAAGCTATTATTGTGGTCGGCAGTACCCTAGTATAAAAACATTCATAGATTTTACCGCCTTATCCTTAAGCTATTATTGTGGTCGGCAGTGCCCTAGTATAAAAACATTCATAGATTTTACCGCCTTATCCTTAAGCTATTATTGTGGTCGGCAGTACCCTAGTATAAAAACATTCATAGATTTTACCGCCTTATCCTTAAGCTATTATTGTGGTCGGCAGTGCCCTAGTATAAAAACATTCATAGATTTTACCGCCTTATCCTTAAGCTATTATTGTGGTCGGCAGTGCCCTAGTATAAAAACATTCATAGATTTTACCGCCTTATCCTTAAGCTATTATTGTGGTCGGCAGTATACTAGTATAAAAACATTCATAGATTTTACCGCCTTATCCTTAAGCTATTAGTGTGGTCGGCAGTACCCTAGTATAAAAACATTCATAGATTTTACCGCCTTATCCTTAAGCTATTATTGTGGTCGGCAGTACCCTAGTATAAAAACATTCATAGATTTTACCGCCTTATCCTTAAGCTATTATTATGGTCGGCAGTACCCTAGTATAAAAACATTCATAGATTTTACCGCCTTATCCTTAAGCTATTATTGTGGTCGGCAGTGCCCTAGTATAAAAACATTCATAGATTTTACCGCCTTATCCTTAAGCTATTATTGTGGTCGGCAGTGCCCTAGTATAAAAACATTCATAGATTTTACCGCCTTATCCTTAAGCTATTATTGTGGTCGGCAGTGCCCTAGTATAAAAACATTCATAGATTTTACCGCCTTATCCTTAAGCTATTATTGTGGTCGGCAGTGCCCTAGTATAAAAACATTCATAGATTTTACCGCCTTATCCTTAAGCTATTATTGTGGTCGGCAGTACCCTAGTATAAAAACATTCATAGATTTTACCGCCTTATCCTTAAGCTATTATTGTGGTCGGCAGTGCCCTAGTATAAAAACATTCATAGATTTTACCGCCTTATCCTTAAGCTATTATTGTGGTCGGCAGTGCCCTAGTATAAAAACATTCATAGATTTTACCGCCTTATCCTTAAGCTATTATTGTGGTCGGCAGTATACTAGTATAAAAACATTCATAGATTTTACCGCCTTCTCCTTAAGCTATTATTGTGGTCGGCAGTACCCTAGTATAAAAACATTCATAGATTTTACCGCCTTATCCTTAAGCTATTATTGTGGTCGGCAGTGCCCTAGTATAAAAACATTCATAGATTTTACCGCCTTATCCTTAAGCTATTATTGTGGTCGGCAGTGCCCTAGTATAAAAACATTCATAGATTTTACCGCCTTATCCTTAAGCTATTATTGTGGTCGGCAGTACCCTAGTATAAAAACATTCATAGATTTTACCGCCTTATCCTTAAGCTATTATTGTGGTCGGCAGTGCCCTAGTATAAAAACATTCATAGATTTTACCGCCTTATCCTTAAGCTATTATTGTGGTCGGCAGTATACTAGTATAAAAACATTCATAGATTTTACCGCCTTCTCCTTAAGCTATAATTGTGGTCGGCAGTATACTAGTATAAAAACATTCATAGATTTTACCGCCTTATCCTTAAGCTATTATTGTGGTCGGCAGTACCCTAGTATAAAAACATTCATAGATTTTACCGCCTTATCCTTAAGCTATTATTGTGGTCGGCAGTGCCCTAGTATAAAAACAGCCACAGATCTTACCGCCTTCTCCTCAAGCTATTATTGTGGTCGGCAGTAACCTAGTATAAAAACATCTACAGATCTTACCGCCTTCTCCTCAAGCTATTATTGTGGTCGGCAGTACCCTAGTATAAAAACATCTACAGATCTTACCGTCTTCTCCTCAAGCTATTATTGTGGTCGGCAGTACCCTAGTATAAAAACAGCCACAGATCTTACCGCCTTCTCCTCAAGCTATTATTGTGGTCGGCAGTACCCTAGTATAAAAACATCTACAGATCTTACCGCCTTCTCCTCAAGCTATTATTGTGGTCGGCAGTACCCTAGTATAAAAACATCTACAGATCTTACCGCCTTCTCCTCAAGCTATTATTGTGGACGGCAGTACCCTAGTATAAAAACATCTACAGATCTTACCGCCTTCTCCTCAAGCTATTATTGTGGTCGGCAGTACCCTAGTATAAAAACATCTACAGATCTTACCGTCTTCTCCTCAAGCTATTATTGTGGTCGGCAGTACCCTAGTATAAAAACAGCCACAGATCTTACCGCCTTCTCCTCAAGCTATTATTGTGGTCGGCAGTACCCTAGTATAAGAACATCTACAGATCTTACCGTCTTCTCCTCAAGCTATTATTGTGGTCGGCAGTACCCTAGTATAATAACAGCCACAGATCTTACCGCATTCTCCTTAAGCTATTATTGTGGTCGGCAGTACCCTAGTATAAAAACATCTACAGATCTTACCGTCTTCTCCTCAAGCTATTATTGTGGTCGGCAGTACCCTAGTATAATAACAGCCACAGATCTTACCGCATTCTCCTTAAGCTAATATTGTGGTCGGCAGTACCCTAGTATAAAATCAGCCACAGATCTTACCGCATTCTCCTTAATCTAATATTGTGGTCGTCTATTATTGTTTTTCAGAGGAAGCCCAGATGTAATTGTAATGATGTACATCACGTGTCCGAAACTAACTTCCCGATGCCTTAAAAGGTAAGGATTTGATAAGGCTTTGAATCTAGACAAGGCTAGGAATAGATATTGTAAAAGCACTTATACCGCTGGAGGGCGTAAGTAGACCCCACCTAAGAACATAACACTGATTTTAAAATATTTTCAATTGTTAATTAAATTCTTTTTATTCATCTACTCAAATTCAAATTCATTTGTTAAATTTTTTAATGGATGACCCTTTATGTCATTACAGTTATTCTTATATTAAATCTTTATTTTTAATTTAATTTCATTTCTTTTTATTTGTTAATTGAAAGTTTAACACTGCTAAGTTTAAAACTTGTAGTCATACAGTTCGAATCCAACACAAACTCGTAAATTAAAAATAATAATTAACATTTGAAAATACTCTATTACCATAAAGTGGCATCCATTGCAAGTTTTAATAATGTATTTGAACTTGAGTGGAGGAATAAAAATCATTTTATTAACGATTAAAAATTTGAACAAGGTACATAACATTTATAGGGGGAGTGTGAACTAATAGGAATTGTAAAAATACCATTGACACTGATCTAATATTTCTTTTTACAAATTTGCACAGACATTTTACTGCAAACTAATTTTAGCTTGACATTTTGCATTTGAATGTTTCTACATTCATTGAGCAATTACTTGCATTAATTTAATTTATTTCGATGTATATTTTTAACTGCGGTTTTGTTGGAAAAATATTCAAAAATATTTCATCCCACATCGACGCCACGAGAATTGAAATAAAACTGCAATCCGTACTAAAACATAGCTCCTCGTCTCACCACTAAGGACACACAATATTTTTCCCGTAAACCTACCATAGAGATGGTCTTACGTGTGAACTTTTGGTTTAACTATTGCCTGCTTGACTGTAATTACTTGAGAGGAATATCAGGTAGTAATTCATTTATACTATCCAGTGAAAGATGCGCGCGCGCGCGCGCGCGCGTGTGTGTGTGTGTGTGCAAGTAACATTCTTTTTTGTTTGTAATAAAATATATTAACTGTTAACAATGTAAAAACAATATTAAAACATATTATAAAACAAAAAATTGTTTTTCAATAATAATATTCACACTAATCACATGCGTTTGTGCTAAGGACGAGTTTATAGCAAAGCAGCCCTTCCTCCAACTTGGCCCACAAACTAACGTTGAAAGTGCCATATTTCACATTGAGGCCAAGTTAGCCCTCCGCTGTGCTTGTACCTAAACATTGCATCCATGTCTCACATAGTTCTGAGGCCACGTTAGCGTGAGATTGCAATAATGCGAGTGCCTCCGCTGTGCTTGTACCTAAACATTGCATCCATGTCTCACATAGTTCTGAGGCCAAGTTAGCGTGAGATTGCAATAATGCGAGTGCCTCCGCTGTGCTTGTACCTAAACATTGCATCCATGTCTCACATAGTTCTGAGGCCACGTTAGCGTGAGATTGCAATAATGCGAGTGCCTCCGCTGTGCTTGTACCTAAACATTGCATCCATGTCTCACATAGTTCTGAGGCCACGTTAGCGTGAGATTGCAATAATGCGAGTGCCTCCGCTGTGCTTGTACCTAAACATTGCATCCATGTCTCACATAGTTCTGAGGCCAAGTTAGCGTGAGATTGCAATAATGCGAGTGCCTCCGCTGTGCTTGTACCTAAACATTGCATCCATGTCTCACATAGTTCTGAGGCCAAGTTAGCGTGAGATTGCAATAATGCGAGTGCCTCCGCTGTGCTTGTACCTAAACATTGCATCCATGTCTCACATAGTTCTGAGGCCAAGTTAGCGTGAGATTGCAATAATGCGAGTGCCTCCGCTGTGCTTGTACCTAAACATTGCATCCATGTCTCACATAGTTCTGAGGCCAAGTTAGCGTGAGATTGCAATAATGCGAGTGCCTCCGCTGTGCTTGTACCTAAACATTGCATCCATGTCTCACATAGTTCTGAGGCCACGTTAGCGTGAGATTGCAATATTGCGAGTGCCTCCGCTGTGCTTGTACCTAAACATTGCATCCATGTCTCACATAGTTCTGAGGCCAAGTTAGCGTGAGATTGCAATAATGCGAGTGCCTCCGCTGTGCTTGTACCTAAACATTGCATCCATGTCTCACATAGTTCTGAGGCCACGTTAGCGTGAGATTGCAATAATGCGAGTGCCTCCGCTGTGCTTGTACCTAAACATTGCATCCATGTCTCACATAGTTCTGAGGCCAAGTTAGCGTGAGATTGCAATAATGCGAGTGCCTCCGCTGTGCTTGTACCTAAACATTGCATCCATGTCTCACATAGTTCTGAGGCCACGTTAGCGTGAGATTGCAATAATGCGAGTGCCTCCGCTGTGCTTGTACCTAAACATTGCATCCATGTCTCACATAGTTCTGAGGCCAAGTTAGCATGAGATTGCAATAATGCGAGTGCCTTCGCTGTGCTTGTACCTAAACATTGCATCCATGTCTCACATAGTTCTGAGGCCACGTTAGCGTGAGATTGCAATAATGCGAGTGCCTCCGCTGTGCTTGTACCTAAACATTGCATCCATGTCTCACATAGTTCTGAGGCCAAGTTAGCGTGAGATTGCAATAATGCGAGTGCCTCCGCTGTGCTTGTACCTAAACATTGCATCCATGTCTCACATAGTTCTGAGGCCAAGTTAGCGTGAGATTGCAATAATGCGAGTGCCTCCGCTGTGCTTGTACCTAAACATTGCATCCATGTCTCACATAGTTCGTAGGCCAAGTTGCGAGTGCCTCCGCTGTGCTTGTACATAAACATTGCATCCATGTCTCACATAGTTCTGAGGCCAAGTTGCGAGTGCCTCCGCTGTGCTTGTACCTAAACATTGCATCCATGTCTCACATAGTTCTGAGGCCAGGTTAGCGTGAGATTGCAATAATGCGAGTGCCTCCGCTGTGCTTGTACCTAAACATTGCATCCATGTCTCACATAGTTCGTAGGCCAAGTTGCGAGTGCCTCCGCTGTGCTTGTACCTAAACATTGCATCCATGTCTCACATAGTTCGTAGGCCAAGTTGCGAGTGCCTCCGCTGTGCTTGTACCTAAACATTGCATCCATGTCTCACATAGTTCGTAGGCCAAGTTGCGAATGCCTCCGCTGTGCTTGTACCTAAACATTGCATCCATGTCTCACATAGTTCTGAGGCCAAGTTAGCGTGAGATTGCAATAATGCGAGTGCCTCCGCTGTGCTTGTACCTAAACATTGCATCCATGTCTCACATAGTTCGTAGGCCAAGTTGCGAGTGCCTCCGCTGTGCTTGTACCTAAACATTGCATCCATGTCTCACATAGTTCTGAGGCCAAGTTGCGAGTGCCTCCGCTGTGCTTGTACCTAAACATTGCATCCATGTCTCACATAGTTCTGAGGCCAAGTTAGCGTGAGATTGCAATAATGCGAGTGCCTCCGCTGTGCTTGTACCTAAACATTGCATCCATGTCTCACATAGTTCTGAGGCCAAGTTAGCGTGAGATTGCAATAATGCGAGTGCCTCCGCTGTGCTTGTACCTAAACATTGCATCCATGTCTCACATAGTTCTGAGGCCAAGTTAGCGTGAGATTGCAATAATGCGAGTGCCTCCGCTGTGCTTGTACCTAAACATTGCATCCATGTCTCACATAGTTCTGAGGCCACGTTAGCGTGAGATTGCAATAATGCGAGTGCCTCCGCTGTGCTTGTACCTAAACATTGCATCCATGTCTCACATAGTTCTGAGGCCACGTTAGCGTGAGATTGCAGTAATGCGAGTGCCTCCGCTGTGCTTGTACCTAAACATTGCATCCATGTCTCACATAGTTCTGAGGCCAAGTTAGCGTGAGATTGCAATAATGCGAGTGCCTCCGCTGTGCTTGTACCTAAACATTGCATCCATGTCTCACATAGTTCTGAGGCCACGTTAGCGTGAGATTGCAATAATGCGAGTGCCTCCGCTGTGCTTGTACCTAAACATTGCATCCATGTCTCACATAGTTCGTAGGCCAAGTTGCGAGTGCCTCCGCTGTGCTTGTACATAAACATTGCATCCATGTCTCACATAGTTCTGAGGCCAAGTTGCGAGTGCCTCCGCTGTGCTTGTACCTAAACATTGCATCCATGTCTCACATAGTTCTGAGGCCAAGTTAGCGTGAGATTGCAATAATGCGAGTGCCTCCGCTGTGCTTGTACCTAAACATTGCATCCATGTCTCACATAGTTCGTAGGCCAAGTTGCGAGTGCCTCCGCTGTGCTTGTACCTAAACATTGCATCCATGTCTCACATAGTTCGTAGGCCAAGTTGCGGTGCCTCCGCTGTGCTTGTACCTAAACATTGCATCCATGTCTCACATAGTTCGTAGGCCAAGTTGCGAATGCCTCCGCTGTGCTTGTACCTAAACATTGCATCCATGTCTCACATAGTTCTGAGGCCAAGTTAGCGTGAGATTGCAATAATGCGAGTGCCTCCGCTGTGCTTGTACCTAAACATTGCATCCATGTCTCACATAGTTCGTAGGCCAAGTTGCGAGTGCCTCCGCTGTGCTTGTACCTAAACATTGCATCCATGTCTCACATAGTTCTGAGGCCAAGTTGCGAGTGCCTCCGCTGTGCTTGTACCTAAACATTGCATCCATGTCTCACATAGTTCTGAGGCCAAGTTAGCGTGAGATTGCAATAATGCGAGTTCCTCCGCTGTGCTTGTACCTAAACATTGCATCCATGTCTCACATAGTTCTGTGGCCAAGTTGCGAGTGCCTCCGCTGTGCTTGTACCTAAACATTGCATCCTTGTCTCACATAGTTCACATTGAGGCCAAGTTAGCGTGAGATTGCAATAATGCGAGTGCCTCCGCTGTGCTTGTACCTAAACATTGCATCCATGTCTCACATAGTTCACATTGAGGCCAAGTTAGCGTGAGATTGCAATAATGCGAGTGCCTCCGCTGTGCTTGTACCTAAACATTGCATCCATGTCTCACATAGTTCACATTGAGGCCAAGTTAGCGTGAGATTGCAATAATGCGAGTGCCTCCGCTGTGCTTGTACCTAAACGTTGCATCCATGTCTCGCATAGTTCTGAGGCCAAGTTGCGAGTGCCTCCGCTGTGCTTGTACCTAAACATTGCATCCATGTCTCACATAGTTCTGAGGCCAAGTTAGCGTGAGATTGCAATAATGCGAGTGCCTCCGCTGTGCTTGTACCTAAACATTGCATCCATGTCTCACATAGTTTGCAGGCCAAGTTGCGAGTGCCTCCGCTGTGCTTGTACCTAAACATTGCATCCATGTCTCACATAGTTCTGAGGCCAAGTTGCGAGTGCCTCCGCTGTGCTTGTACCTAAACATTGCATCCATGTCTCACATAGTTCTGAGGCCAAGTTAGCGTGAGATTGCAATAATGCGAGTGCCTCCACTGTGCTTGTACCTAAACATTGCATCCATGTCTCACATAGTTCTGTGGCCAAGTTGCGAGTGCCTCCGCTGTGCTTGTACCTAAACATTGCATCCTTGTCTGACATAGTTCACATTGAGGCCAAGTTAGCGTGAGATTGCAATAATGCGAGTGCCTCCGCTGTGCTTGTACCTAAACATTGCATCCATGTCTCACATAGTTCTGTGGCCAAGTTGCGAGTGCCTCCGCTGTGCTTGTACCTAAACATTGCATCCTTGTCTGACATAGTTCACATTGAGGCCAAGTTAGCGTGAGATTGCAATAATGCGAGTGCCTCCGCTGTGCTTGTACCTAAACATTGCATCCATGTCTCACATAGTTCACATTGAGGCCAAGTTAGCGTGAGATTGCAATAATGCGAGTGCCTCCGCTGTGCTTGTACCTAAACATTGCATCCATGTCTCACATAGTTCTGAGGCCAAGTTGCGAGTGCCTCCGCTGTGCTTGTACCTAAACATTGCATCCATGTCTCACATAGTTCTGAGGCCAAGTTGCGAATGCCTCCGCTGTGCTTGTACCTAAACATTGCATCCATGTCTCACATAGTTCTGAGGCCAAGTTAGTACTCGGCTGTGCTTGTACCTAAACATTGCATCCATGTCTCACATAGTTCTGAGGCCAAGTTAGCCCTCCGCTGTGCTTGTACCTAAACATTGCATCCATGTCTCACATAGTTCACATTGAGGCCAAGTTAGCGTGAGATTGCAATAATGCGAGTGCCTCCGCTGTGCTTGTACCTAAACATTGCATCCATGTCTCACATAGTTCTGAGGCCAAGTTGCGAGTGCCTCCGCTGTGCTTGTACCTAAACATTGCATCCATGTCTCACATAGTTCTGTGGCCAAGTTGCGAATGCCTCCGCTGTGCTTGTACCTAAACATTGCATCCATGTCTCACATAGTTCTGAGGCCAAGTTAGTACTCGGCTGTGCTTGTACCTAAACATTGCATCCATGTCTCACATAGTTCTGAGGCCAAGTTAGCCCTCCGCTGTGCTTGTACCTAAACATTGCATCCATGTCTCACATAGTTCAGATTAAACTGTGAATATTAATATAAACGTAAGCCCTGAACATTTGTAACTCCAAGAGGCATACTTAAGTTATTAGATGAATTGCAAAGAAGTAGTACGCATAAAAAGTCAATTCATCCTTAGGTTAACAAAGCATATTTTATTTTAGTTACTTTTTATTTCATTATTATAATTAATATAAATAAAGTAGCCTAACCTACGCGTTTAAACAATTATTCTACTACAAAACCAGGGGCATAAAATCAGCTGTTTTATGAAATCATATGTTTTTACTTACTTTAAGTCAAATAAAACGAATTAACTATATTGCATACCTTGCCCTTTTTGTACAAAAAATTCTTCCTTATAAAAAGAAAATTAAATAATTAAAATTAATTAATGAATAATATTTGGAAAAAAAAACTGTTGTAAGATCAAGTGCCATCCACTAAGATTAAAAAAACTAATGTATTGGAACTTGAGTGGATAAATAAAAAGCATTTTATTAAACATTGAAAATTTGTAGAAGATATATAGAAGGAGAGCATGAACTAATAGAATGCATTGAATAATTGCGCTTACATTGAGACAGATAATCAATAAGATGCTCATAATGCCTTCTCGTTGTACACTTAGCATAGTGTTACTCAAGGTGTTTGGCTAGCTTTATATAATATGGGAGTGAAAACAACTTGGAGCGGTGTAATTTTCAATTTTAAACAAGTAAAACCTCCTGAACAACAAAAAACTTTTATTTAAATTATTTTGACATTTCAATTGTAAAACAGTCATCTTCAGAGGAAATTATGATTCATGTTAGACTCGCACAGATTTGGTAGCAGAAATTTTAATAAAGGCAGTTTTGCGAGACAAGTATATTTTCTTCTACTATGGTGACGTTTCGATACCTATATTGTTATCATCATCAAGTCACATTTAACATTTATTAAGATACAAAATAATCGGCTTCACGTGTTAGCGTGCAATGAAAAAGAGAATGGATTTTTTAAACAAAAGTTGGTCTTGAACGAAGTGAATTGCATTTTAACGTCCAATTTTTGTGTCTGAGTGAATGAACACTTGACACCGATTATTTTTTATATTAATAAATGTTAAATGAAGGGCCTGATGATGGTAAAGCACTAGTTATCGAAACGTCGCAGCAGCAGAATAAAATATTATATTTGACTCACCATTCAGAAGAATTATTACAAGAATAACTCCAACACTGGTTACTTAATCAGTAACATTTCTATTGGAATAAATATTTCAGTCCTTTACGTAGCATTTCCATGTCTAACGGAATAAATTTGAAATCGGTTTAATTTTTAACAAAAACTTGTTTTAGGTTTATATAGTTCTATATCAGTTCTATAAATAATATCAACCCACTTCTTTAATCTTTAATCAGTTATTCTTGTAATAATTTGCTCTGAAGATGATTGCTTAGCAATCGAAATGCACAAGAGCGTTTAAACAAAATGTTTCTATGGCTAAGAGGTTTTATTTATTTATAAAAATAAAACGAGCGTTGAAATACATTTTAAGATATCGTAGTTCACACATTTTTTGGTTTGTGTTAGATATTTAATAATTTGTTGATGTTTATATATAACTGATTTAACTGTAACTGTATGAAGCAACAGTGGCGTAATGTTTATTTTTAAATAAATAAAACCTCTAAACCACAAATAACATTTATTTAAACCTTATGTACATTTCGATTACCCAGCAATCATCTTCAGAGGTATTTAAAAAAATACAACTAACTTTAAACAACATAATACAACAAATATATAGGCATAAACCGGTAACTACTTCGCCACGCCCCTTATTTTAAAAAACTAGTACGACCAATCACGTTGCAGTAAATTCCCCCTCTACAACTTGGTCCGGTCTTCCAACTCTCGTGGTGAAGAGTTACCGTTACAACTATTTCAATTTCACTAAAAAACAATAATATTATTTATTAACAAGGTTATAACTATCTCCTAATTAATGAATATAACTGAGATTTAGGGATAGGCCCTTTATCACAATTTAATAAATTATTTTCGTCATATTTGTGAATGTACAAACTTTCAAAACTATTCAAAAGACCTTTTGAATTTACAGTTTTCAATAATTTTAGATCATTTAATTCTAAAGTGTGTTTAGTGTTTAGAATATGTTCTGCAACACTAGATTTTTCAGGTCTTTGAAATTTTATATGGCTAATATGTTCATTAAATCTGGTTAATATTTTCCTTTTTGTTTGGCCAATATAAATTTTACTACATGAATTACAATTTATTTTATAAATCCCAGATTTATCTATCATCTTAATTTTATCTTTTGGGTTACCTAATACATGTTTTAAGCTATTTAAGCTTTTGTAAGCTACTTTTAAATTTACCTGTTTAAAAACTTTTTCTAGACCTTTTGTTAAATCCATATCGAATGGTAGGCTAATGAATTGATTTTTAATATTTTATTTTAGTGTTATTAAGGTAGTAGAATCGTTTCTAAACTTTTTAAATTTTTGTTTCCTCAATATTTTATCTATTATTTTAGGATCATATCCATTGAATTTAGCGATTTCTTTAATTTTGGCCAACTCACATTTAAATCTATTTTTATGCAATGGAATAGTAATTAATCTATTAACCATAGTATTAAAAGCTGCTAATTTATGGGATTTGCAATGGTTAGAATCTACCGGGATATATCTATCATTATTTGTATGTTTCCTATATATATCAAATTCAATTTTATTATTATTTCTAATACATAATACGCCAAGAAACGGTAAACATTTATTATGCTCTATTTCAAAAGTAAATTTAATGTTTTTATGTTCATTGTTAATTAATGATAAAAAATGTTCTACGTTAAACTCTTTAGTGTTAAAAATTGCGAAAACATCATCTAAATATCTAATCCATACTCTAGGAAAATACGGGAGTTTGTTTCTTAATTCCTTTTCAAAATTTTTCATAAAACGTTCGGCTATGAAAGGTGATAAACTATTCCCCATAGCTGTACCATCTTTTTGTTGGTAAAATACATTGTTAAATGAAAAATAATTCTGAGTCATACAACATTTAGTTAATTTTACATATTCGTTAACTTCATTAATCTCTATGTTATTTTCAATTAAAAATTCTTTTAACAAAATTAATGTTTCAGCAACTGGTATGCTTGGGAATAGTGAACAAACGTCAAACGATACAAAAATTTCGTCTTCTGTCAGTTCAATATTTTCAATTTATTTATAAACTCTCCTGTATTTTTTATTGAGCTGGATTCTATATTAAATTTAAAATTTCCAAAAACTTTATTTAACCATTTTGACAAAAGATAAGTTGGTGAGTCAATCCCCGAAACTATCGGTCTCATCAAATTACCTTCTTTGGGAGGCAATATAACCTAGGTATAACTGCATTTGAAACATTAAATTTATAAATTTCATTTTTTGGAATAACTAAATAAAAACTTCTAGAATAAACTTCTAATAATATTTACCGTTTCTTTAACAAAATTTTCATTCCGTAATAATAATGGGAAAAGTATTGAGGAGCTAATAGGTAGGCCTAATATTGAGAGTGGTATAAGGTTTTTAAACGAAACAGATAAAAACTACGTCAGGAAAGTTTGCAAGACGAAAATTGCTTAAAATATAAAATTTAAGAAGAATGGAACCAGAAATAGTCAAGAATTAGAAGTGACCAAAAGTTTAAGAAATCGTAATTGTTATTTTTTAAAAGCGGATAAGGGAAATACTATTGTAATTTTAAATAAAGAAGATTATGTTAATCGAGTTAATAATTTGTTAAAAGAAGAAATGTTCATGAAATTAAAAAAAGAATCCAATAAACAAATTTGTTTATAACAAACAAATATGTTCATAAATAAGTAAATCAACTTACTGTATATGTATAACGATTAATTTAAAATTTTAATTGTTTAGAATTACATACTGTAAACGTATAACTTTTAATTAAAAATTTTATTTGTTTAGAATTACATACTGTATACGTATAACTTTTAATTAAAAAAGTTATTTGTTTAGAATTACATACTGTATACATATAACTTTTAATTAAATTTTTATTTGTTTAGAATTACATACTGTATACGTATAACTTTTAATTAAAAATTTTATTTGTTTAGAATTACATACTGTATACGTATAACTTTTAATTAAAAAATTTATTTGTTTAGAATTACATACTGTATACGTATAACTTTTAATTAAATTTTTATTTGTTTAGAATTACATACTGTATACGTATAACTTTTAATTAAAAATTTTATTTGTTTAGAATTACATACTGTATATGTATAACTTTTAATTAAAAATTTTATTTGTTTAGAATTACATACTGTAAACGTATAACTTTGAATTAAAATTTTAATTGTTTAGAATTACATACTGTATACGTATAACTTTTAATTAAAAAATTTATTTGTTTAGAATTACATACTGTATACGTATAACTTTGAATTAAAAATTTTAATTGTTTATAATTACATACTGTAAACGTATACAGTTTATTTTAAAATTGTATTTGTTTAGAATTACATACTGTAAACGTATAACGTTTAATTTAAAATTTTAATTGTTTAGAATTACGTACTGTAAACGTATAACGTTTAATTTAAAATTTTAATTGTTTAGAATTACATACTGTATACGTAAAACTTTTATTTTAAATTTTTATTTGTTTAGAATTACATACTGTGTACGTATAACGTTTAATTTAAAATTTCTTTCATCACGTTTAATTTACATTTCTATGGTTGTGATAAAATATTTCAAATATAGGTTTAAAACGGAAGTATTAGGTTAAAAGTTTTAAAAGGCAAAAGTTTTAAAAATACATTTTAAATCTGCAAATTTATTATAACGAGGACGGATATAGTAGAAACTATTGACAGCGTAATTACAATGTTACACTCTTACAATTTTATAAACCTTAAATATTAAAACAGTGAAATTTACTGTGTAAGTTTTAACCTCTACAAAAAAGTACGAATTAAAAAAAATCTAGTTCTTGAGCTAGATTGTCTACAAATATTGTACTTCTTTCTACATTTAACGTGTTCTTAGACCTACGATGCAGGTGTAAAACCTGGTGGGAAAATTATTAGACAGTTCGAACAACTGTCAACAATGCAACTAAAGTGCCAAGCATGAATGTAACTGAAGTTTAATCAATTTCCCATAGAAACTCTTAAACAGGCCGAGGTAACATGGTTAGTAAGTCTTGTCTTGATGCTTACAAAAATGCATCTAATTTATTAAGCCCCATTCAATGTTTAATAAGATATATATTGTGATTTATTGAGACAAGCTTTGTAAAGTGCATTTATAACGAGTCTGTTAAAACTGGTATTCATCCACTTCATCCAAGCTCAAATATATTTGGATGACAGTTGATGGCAATACAGTTCTTCAAATATTAATTCATTAATTAAACTTAATAAAAACAATTTTAGTTTTATATATGAGAAAACCTTTTCACAAAAGAGGCAAGTTATGCAATATAGTTATTTCGTCCCATTTTGCTTAAAATAAATCCTCATAAAACAGCTGATTTTTATGTTGCGGGTTATGTGGTAGAACAGCTGTTTTAACGCTTAGGTTATGTTACTTTATATTAATTGTAATTCTTTAATGAAAAAAAATTAAAATAAAATTGTTCTTTGTTGACGTAAGTAGGAATTGACTTTAACATAATTGTTTGTATTAGTTGTAAGGTGTTCTGCCAGCCCAGGTAGGGATAAGGGAGGGATATAGGCGAGGTATAAACTCCCTACCACAGTTGTAAAGATGGAGAGCTTTTACGGGACGGCTGCTTAACACACGAGTTACGTCTACAAAACCTACATTTGGTGGACTTAGTGAGGCCACTTGCCTGCTCTTATTATAAAGTCTAATTATACGCGCATGCGTCTCGCCTAACTTGTTCACATGCCGGCCGGCGCCCAGCCGTTCGACAGCCTTATAAAATATTACCTGGCAAATCAAACCCAATTGGCCCACAAACGTAGAGAAATCTTTATCGATATATTACGTCCCTACACTGATTGTTATTGTCGGTAAAGACATTTCAGGCTGTATACCGTTTTGGGTGCTGCGTACATTAAGGGGAAGTAATAACGGCGCTTTATTTATGTTTTCTTTTAACTTATGTTTTATTTTTTTCCATTGGTTTGTGAACGTTAAATTTGTTTAAAAAAAAACGTAGCCTAAAACCGGTTTCATTCCAACAAATGATCTTAGCCTACAGACTCACGTTACTGCAGTCAAGTCTATAAGCAGTACGTGAACATTATCTCCGTAGTGTTAGCTTTGTACCATTCTTTATAACACCTTGAACTTTTATTTTTGTGTTACAAAAATCTTTATGTTTTTATGTAAAACAAGTAATTTAAACAAAAAATCTATAAAGTCAACTCCTACTTAGATCAATGAAAATGCTTTTTATTTTAGTAACATTTTATTAAATAATTAAAACATGGATAAAGTAACATAACCTATGCATTAATACAGCTGTTTTACCACATAATCTATATCACAAAATCAGTTGTTTTATGAAATCATATGTTATCACTTGTTTTAAGCCAAATGAGAAAAAAAATCATATCACATACCTTGCCACTTTGTGAGAACTTTTTCTCGCATATAAAACTAAAAGTAATTAATTTTAAATTGAATTAATGAATTATTATTTGAAGAGAAACTCTATTAGAATCAAGACCGCTACAAGTTTAAAAAAATGTGTTTGAACTCAATATATATATATTTATATATAGGCAGAGTGTGAACTAATAGAAGGAATTAAAAAAATTAGGTTTTGGCCCTCAGAGGAGATCGACAGAAGTGAAAACTTGTATAGCGACGCCTATAGATATATTTAATTGAGAAAACATTTAATTTTGATTAATGAGAAATTACTTAAACATTTGTTATCAGACGCGCCTAAGAATGTTCTCGTTTCAGAAGATAGATTTAAAATTCATGACTTGTTATTATCGTTATATTGAATTGTTTGTATTTAGGTTTTCCAAAATCAAGTAAATTAATATATTTATTAACTGATCAAAACTGTTCAATAATAACCTTTTTCCTTGACAATGTTCAGTAAATAATGTAACATAGCCTATTTGTTAAAACAGCTGTTCTGCAACATTAGGTGTAACAAAATCAGCTGATATATGAGATCGTATTGAGTTACACTTATAATGTAAACAGGCAGAAATTATATGACGCGAAATAGTATGTTTATGTCCATCCAATAAGTTTTTGTAGGCGTCGCTATAGACGTTTTCTCTTCAAAGGCTATATTTACGGTGACTTTTTAGTTTCGACGCGGAAGACAACTTATTGGAAGTGTGATTAGTCTGCAACCCCGAAGATGGGATCTGCGCATGACAAGACTCGTAGTTGTGAATGAAGATAACATTATTTACCCTGAGTATACCTAGGTTAAGTATGCCTACAGGCCTACATGATCCCCTTACATCTCCTAGAAAAGCTTGTGCTGTTTTTCAATTCTTTCTATTAGTTCACTCTCTCCTTATATATATATATATCTTTGTTCAAATTTTCAACTGTTAATAAAATACTTTTTATTCATCCCCACAAGTTCAAATACATTTTTGTTAAACTTGTAGTGGATGACACTGCATGTTACTAGTTTTTTTAAAATATTAATTCATTAATTAAATTTAAAATAATTAATTTTAGTTTTACATGGGAGATAAACTTTTCACAAAAGTGGCAAAGCATGCAATATAGTTGTACATCCGATTTAGTTCACAAGTGATAACACATGGTTTCGTAAAACAGCTGATTTAATGTTATAGGTTATGTGGTAGGACAGCTGTTTTAACGCATACATCATATTACTTTCTTCATATTAACTGTAACTATTTAATAAAAAGTAACTGACATAATTTTATTGTTTGTTGACCAGGGTAGGAATTGACATTATATAACTTCTCTGATCCTCATTTGTTTTGCTCTTTGTATTTGTAACGTATAAAGGGATAAGAGAATACAGTTGCTCACACTAAAAAAGTAACTCATTTGTGATTAAAAACCACCTAGTTTAATAGAAAATATGATGGCCTATAAAAATCTTTAATTTTTAATCCTTTATCAAACAAAATAGCGTGGATTGTCGCGTGGGCGTATGCTTGAAAATCGTCGGTCAAGGTCTAAAATCTACTTGAACTAAGTGAAAAAGATTCCTTGTATTAGATAAGTGAATAAATCCATGTAGATAACACGGCCAATACAGTGAAAGGGGCAATCATGGAATGTGCAGGAAAAACGTTGCAAGCAATTGCTACCATCATAGCACAAAGTACTACCAACTTTAAGCAATGGATCAAAGGTATTATCACACGTTACGTTTAAATCCCCTTTTCAAGAAGTAAACTTGCATTATAATTTTGTCCCGGTCTTGTACAAATTTATATTATTGCTTTTTTATACAGTTTTATTCATAAATGTCACATTTTCAGTATTTTCAATTTGTTTACGAATGTTGTGTGTAAGTTTTAATTTCTGTGTTGAGATTAACTTTCACTGTATTTGTGTGTGTGTGTGTGTGTGTGTGTGTGTGTGTGTGTGTGTGTGTGTGTGTGTGTGTGTATGTGTGTGTGAGTAGCTGCAATAGGCACTTGGGGCGGACGCATTTAATTATTCTGTGGTAGTTTCGTTTTTCTATAAATTTAGTTCTAGCGAGTTCGATTAAATGTATTAATATGGTTTTAAGCAGTTAATTTAATATAATATTATTTTAATTCCTATTAAAAGTTAATAATAAAAATAATTTACCCTCTGACGTACGGAAAATTGAGCAATATTTTTAAAACACTAATTAGGATTTTTTAAAAACCTTTCCTTGTCTATAATAAATTATAAATTACGTAAAATGTTAAAATACGTCGAAATAAGTATATTTGTAGAGGCCATAAGCCTATGAGTATTGTATTTACCCCCAGGGGAAATATACTTGTCCAATATATTATATTTATTTTATCAGATTGAATTACAATTTAAAGCCTGGAGGAGCATATCAAACATATTGTAACTAATTTCAAAGAGTAATTTAAACAATTTAGCAATAGAAGTTATTGCAATGTTTAAGAGGTTAGGTGATGCAGTAGGGTTTTCGTGACATACCCGATTCTCTGA
>JBAIZL010000010.1:91376072-91413572 GCA_036971475.1 Prosapia bicincta | reverse complement strand
CGGCTGTGTCACCCTTCCACTCCCCTTTCAGCTCGTCGCTATCTCCGTGCTTGTTTCTTGTACGGGCGGGTTGGACAACGTATTAGTTTAAACCTGCATAATTTTGTTATCTGTTTTAGAACACTGAAAAATGTCTATTATTTTTAAATGGCTGTAACTTTTTTGTTATTTGAGTTTTTTAAATTCTGTTTTCACTACTGTTTATTATGGATTTTTCTGGTCATTTCAAAATGTCGATGATAGTTCTACGTGACTAGTTCTCAAGTTAGCATTTTTCGGCACTTAGACAATTTTTCACTTCACTCTCTTTTGTCAAATTTAGTTAGTTATTACAATTTCATGCTATCATAATTTTTAATTTGTCTTAATAATACTTTCTTAAAATTATATTGACTTCTTGACTCTTTACTATGTTTATTGTACTATAAATTAAAACCTTATTATTTAAATATTAAACTTGTTATTTAAAAAAAAAAGAAATTATTAATTTCTTTATTGAAATGTTAATTCAGACCGTTTCAACACACACACAGAGAAACACACACATACAAACACACTTTTATATATATATATATATATATATATGTATGTATACTCACACACACACACACACACACACACACACACACACACACACACACACACACACACACACACACACACACACAACACACACACACACACACACACACACACACACACACACACACACACCTCACACACACACACACACACACACATATATATATATATACATATGGCATGTGTATATAGACCTATATATATATATATATATATATATATATATATATATATATACATATGACAGAACACAATATAAGGTGGCAAAATAGGAAGTGAATTAACTATTTTTAATTTTCAATTTTAATTAATCAATTAATATTTCAAAACTAATATAATAACATCAAGTGTCATCCACTACGAGTTTAAAAAATGCATTTATTATTTGAGTGGATGAATAAAATGTATTTTTTATCGACTGAAAATTTGAACAAGATATATATATATATATATATGTGTGTGTGTGTGTGTGTGTGTGTGTGTGTGTGTGTGTGTGTGTGTGTGTGTGTGTGTGTGTGTGTGTGTGTGTGTGTGTGTGTGTGTGTGTGTGTGTGTGTGTGTGTGTGTGTGTGTGTGTGTGTGTATAGGGAGAGTGTGAGAAAACGGAAGAAAAAGAGATAGTCATGACACATGTAAAGATTTGACCATTTCTTCCTTTATTAAATAGGTAAGTAAGCCAGTATGATGTACTTGTAAGTGGTAAAGAGATCTTGTAGTTTTAAAATTTTGTTCCTAGATTTTTTAACATCGCATTCAGTAGCTGGAACTAAGGTTCAGGTATTTGTAGTAACACAGGGAAATATAATATAAAATATATTTAATTTTTTTAACAGCTATAGAGCATTTTTTTAAAAAAAGGATTTTTGTTTCAATTAATTTTTACTAATTACTTATAATGATGTTTACAATTTGTTTAGTTAAATCAATTGATTATTCTAATAAAACCGAAATCATTTGAAATCAAATAAATAAACTTTTGAGATAATCGAAATATTTTTCTGTTTACAATAGCTAATTATTAATAGATATGCAATATAGTTATTTCGTACATTTGGATTAAAATAAAAGGTAAGCTATGATTTTATAAAACAGCTGATTTTGTGTTATAGAATTCGTAATAAAAAAAACTGTTTTAACGCTGAGATTATACTACTTTGTTTATATTGATTGTAATTGTTAGAGTAAAAAGTAACTAAAATAAAATTTTTCCTTGTTGACCAAAGTAGGAATGGACTTTTAAAACGTTTTGTTTTTATTACGTGTTTTTACAAACATTTTCTTGATTTAACAACGTTATATGCAAACTGTTTCCTCAATAAATTAAACAAATCGTTTTATCGGGTTATACCGTTAAAAATGTTTGAAAATATATATTTTGTAATACTTTAAATACCAAAGTAAAACCAGACGCTTTGTTGGAAACTTCGTGACATAGTTACCTTGGACAATTAATTATTACGGCTAGAAGGGGGCGGGTGATTCACAGCTGATCTGAAATTTACGGCGCATGCGCCAAGGCTACGACCACGAATGTTACTAAGAGTTGTCAATAGTGTTTAGTAGTATAGTAGAAGCCGGGTGGCGGTAGTTGGATCACAGCTGACGGTTGGCATGGAAACGGTTCGATTAGTTTTTTTTCGTACAAAAACAAACGAATTATATAGATTAATTTAATTGAGAAATTATGTAAAAAAACCTTTTTTTATCGTCTTGTGATTACGTTTTCACAAACATTTTAAAAATGATATCAATTTATGACAAAACCTATCACGTAAAAAAGAAGAAAGAGTTTCAATTAATTCTTTTAGGAAGTATATCATATAAATTGTTCGCCCTGTGCCTGCATTGTTGTCTCTTATATAAGATATTTTAATGAATAAGTGCATAGTAACGTGTGAAATCTTTAACTTGTAATTTCTAAAGACTGTGTAACATTGGATAAAGGTGCCTTAAGGCTGTATCGGTGGATAGTGTAAGTTAAGTGATTTTAGTCGGTTCAGTGGCCTATTCTACAAAGTAATAAAACGTTTATAAAAATAATGCTAAGGCTCCTTACGGATATAGTGGTTAGACGATAAGTGGGGTTATGTTTGTTGGACCCAGAATGAGTGTTGAATGGATGCTGGCTTTCCTCAGCGTAATGATGACTCTGGGTAATAGTGAGGCGGGTGTGGCAGAGACATTCACAGACTCTCAAAGGCACCACCATCGGAACCACCATGCACTCAAGTACCAAGAGCCGGACTCACAGCTGGAACGGGCGCCGTCGCTTCCCACGTCTGAAGAAATAGAAGACGCCTCCAGAAGATCTTCAGAAGGTAAGTGCCTAGTACAGGTTCCACAGTCCCCACTTTTTATTGCAAATATAAACTTTTGTATAGATTTTAATATTGTATAAAAATTGGAGAGTTAAAATTATTTAAACACTCTTCACTTAGCTCTATAAAAGTTTATTTTTAAAGTAATAATTACAACGAAAATTTAAAACAAAGGTTCTAGCATTTTGTGTTATTTTTAAAAGTTAGTTTTTTGTGACAAAATGCTTCACTACTCCAAAATCACTGAAAAACATTTTTATTATTCCTATACGAGGTATTTATTAACCAAATAGATACACATATCGCCATTTCTTAACCTTTCCAATCGTCTCATTGCTGAGGTAAACCTCTAGGTTTATTATGCCTGTACAGTTCGGGCAACAGCAAATGTTTGATATTTTGTTTTTATGCTAAGCATATATGACATTTAAACAAAAACATTTTTTTAAATAATTGTAAACACATTAAAAATCAGGAATCGCTCAATCACTTACACGCTTAGTACAGCACTTTATTCTACACATAGGCAGAGGTTCTGTCGCCTGTTCTACTTTCACAAGATAATAAACACGTAATTGGAAGGGTAGTAAATATTTCTAAAGTTATTGTATTTAAAAAAGTATATTTTATTTGTGCTCTACAGTAAAAATATTATTTGAAATATTTTCATTTTATAACGCCATATTTTATGTATTATGTTTTCCTAACCTAAAAAAAAACTTCCTAGCTTCATTATTTATAATCCTGTTTATAATTATTACAAATTATATTATTTAAAAAATATTATTTAAAATAAATATTCGCGTAAAGGTATTAATGCTACAATTTCTATTACGACTTATAAGTAAAATATTTGCAGTTCCGAGTTATTATTCACAATTGCAAAATACAAATTAGACAGATCCTTGATGAATTTAGGTCATGTAATGGAGAAAATATGTACCTCCTTAACAATTCTCCGTGCGGAATCCTTAACAATCGGGTTGAACTCAAACTTTAAACTTAAATTACTATGCAAAAGCAAAAAAGAATAAATCTTTTGTTCAAATGTTTATTTTTCAAATTCATTAAGCGACAATAATTAAGGGGCGTGTTTGTTCGCTAACTCGCGCACAAGGATACTACCTTGTGGATACTAGCCACCTTTCCGAACCCCGATTCTGAGAAAGACTTTTCAGATACGCGCGACACTTCTCACACGATATCTAAATATTTACTCACTTCCAGTAAAAGGATAGAATTGTGCCTCCTTCTCAGTTCTGCGAAACTCCATTTAACCATCATTATTCATCGTCTTACAAAGGAGAAAACAGATACTGCACTTCTATATGCCCCCCATAGAGTGCAGGACTATCTCACAGATACGTACACTACACTTGATGACATGAACCTCCCCAATTTTCTACCCTGATTTTTAAAAAGTGATGACAAATGTAGACACTATATGCCCCCATAGAGTGCAGGACTACCTCACAGATACGTCCCTACACTTGATGCCATGCCCCTCCCGATTTTCTACCCTTATTTAAAGAAGGGTGTGACACATGTAGACACTTCTAGATGCCCCCCATACAGTGCAGGACTACTCCACAGATACGTCCCTACACTTGATGCCAGGGCCTTCCCCATTTTACTACCCTGATTTTTAAAAGGAAGTAACACAAGGAGATACTCCTATATGCCCTACATAGAGCGCAGGTCTATCTTACAGATACGTCCCTACACTTGATGCCAAATTCCTCCACATTTTTCAGCCCTAATTTTTTAAAGGGCGCGACAAATGCAGATACTTCTATATGATCCAAATAGAGTGCAATTTTACCTAACAGATACGTCCCTACACTTGATGCCATGCCCCTAACTATTGTTCTACCCTTAATTTTAAAAGCGAGTGACAAATGTAGACACTTCTATATGCCCCCATTGAGTGCAGGTCTACCCCACAGATACGCCCCTACACTTGATGACATGAATGAACCTCCCCAATTTTCTACTCTGATTTTAAAAAGGGGGTAACACATGTAGACACTTATATATGCCCCCCCATAGAGTGTAGGTCTACCTCACAAATACGTCCCTACACTTGATGCGATCAACCTCCCCATTTTTCTACCCAGATTTTAAAAGGAGGTGACACAAGGAGATACTTCTATGTGACACCCATAGAGTGCAAGCCTACCTCAAGGATACGTCTCTACACTTGATGCCATGCCCCTCCCCATTTGTCTACCCAGATTTTAAAAGGAGGTGTCATAAGAGACACTTCTCTATGAACTCCATAGAGTGCAAGCCTACCTCACAGATAGGTCTCTACACCTGATGCCATGCTCCTACCCATCATTTCCACTCTGATTTTTACAACGGGGTGCACATGTAGACACTTCTCTATGCACTCCATAGAGTGCAGGTCTGCCTTACAGATAGGTCCCTACACTTGATGCCATGCTCCTACCCATCATTTCCACTCTGATTTTTACAACGGGGTGCACATGTAGACACTTCTCTATGCACTCCATAGAGTGCAGGTCTGCCTTACAGATAGGTCCCTACACTTGATGCCATGCTTCTACCCATTATTTCCATCCTGATATTTTTACAACGGGGTGCACATGTAGACACTTCTCTATGCACTCCATAGAGTGCAGGTCTGCCTTACAGATAGATCCCTACACTTGATGCCATGCTTCTACCCATTATTTCCACCCTGATATTTTTACAACGGGATGCACATGTAGACACTTCTCTATGCACTCCATAGAGTGCAGGTCTGCCTTACAGATAGATCCCTACACTTGATGCCATGCTTCTACCCATTATTTCCACCCTGATATTTTTACAACGGGGTGCACATGTAGACACTTCTCTAGGCACTCCATAGAGTGCAGGTCTGCCTTACAGATAGATCCCTACACTTGATGCCATGCTTCTACCCATTATTTCCATCCTGATATTTTTACAACGGGGTGCACATGTAGACACTTCTCTATGCACTCCATAGAGTGCAGGTCTGCCTTACAGATAGATCCCTACACTTGATGCCATGCTTCTACCCATTATTTCCACCCTGATATTTTTACAACGGGGTGCACATGTAGACACTTCTCTATGCACTCCATAGAGTGCAGGTCTGCCTTACAGATAGATCCCTACACTTGATGCCATGCTTCTATCCATTATTTCCACCCTGATATTTTTACAACGGGGTGCACATGTAGACACTTCTCTATGCACTCCATAGAGTGCAGGTCTGCCTTACAGATAGATCCCTACACTTGATGCCATGCTTCTACCCATTATTTCCATCCTGATATTTTTACAACGGGATGCACATGTAGACACTTCTCTATGCACTCCATAGAGTGCAGGTCTGCCTTACAGATAGGTCCCTACACTTGATGCCATGCTTCTACGCATTATTTCCACCCTGATATTTTTACAACGGGGTGCACATGTAGACACTTCTCTATGCACTCCATAGAGTGCAGGTCTGCCTTACAGATAGATCCCTACACTTGATGCCATGCTTCTACCCATTATTTCCATCCTGATATTTTTACAACGGGATGCACATGTAGACACTTCTCTATGCACTCCATAGAGTGCAGGTCTGCCTTACAGATAGATCCCTACACTTGATGCCATGCTTCTACCCATTATTTCCACCCTGATATTTTTACAACGGGGTGCACATGTAGACACTTCTCTAGGCACTCCATAGAGTGCAGGTCTGCCTTACAGATAGATCCCTACACTTGATGCCATGCTTCTACCCATTATTTCCATCCTGATATTTTTACAACGGGATGCACATGTAGACACTTCTCTAGGCACTCCATAGAGTGCAGGTCTGCCTTACAGATAGATCCCTACACTTGATGCCATGCTTCTACCCATTATTTCCACCCTGATATTTTTACAACGGGGTGCACATGTAGACACTTCTCTATGCACTCCATAGAGTGCAGGTCTGCCTTACAGATAGATCCCTACACTTGATGCCATGCTTCTACGCATTATTTCCACCTGGATATTTTTACAACGGGGTGCACATGTAGACACTTCTCTATGCACTCCATAGAGTGCAGGTCTGCCTTACAGATAGGTCCCTACACTTGATGCCATGCTTCTACGCATTATTTCCACCCTGATATTTTTACAACGGGGTGCACATGTAGACACTTCTCTATGCACTCCATAGAGTGCAGGTCTGCCTTACAGATAGGTCCCTACACTTGATGCCATGCTTCTACGCATTATTTCCACCCTGATATTTTTACAACGGGGTGCACATGTAGACACTTCTCTATGCACTCCATAGAGTGCAGGTCTGCCTTACAGATAGGTCCCTACACTTGATGCCATGCTTCTACGCATTATTTCCACCCTGATATTTTTACAACGGGGTGCACATGTAGACACTTCTCTATGCACTCCATAGAGTGCAGGTCTGCCTTACAGATAGGTCCCTACACTTGATGCCATGCTTCTACGCATTATTTCCACCCTGATATTTTTACAACGGGATGCACATGTAGACACTTCTCTATGCACTCCATAGAGTGCAGGTCTGCCTTACAGATAGGTCCCTACACTTGATGCCATGCTTCTACCCATTATTTCCATCCTGATATTTTTACAACGGGGTGCACATGTAGACACTTCTCTATGCACTCCATAGAGTGCAGGTCTGCCTTACAGATAGATCCCTACACTTGATGCCATGCTTCTATCCATTATTTCCATCCTGATATTTTTACAACGGGATGCACATGTAGACACTTCTCTATGCACTCCATAGAGTGCAGGTCTGCCTTACAGATAGGTCCCTACACTTGATGCCATGCTTCTACGCATTATTTCCACCCTGATATTTTTACAACGGGATGCACATGTAGACACTTCTCTATGCACTCCATAGAGTGCAGGTCTGCCTTACAGATAGGTCCCTACACTTGATGCCATGCTTCTACGCATTATTTCCACCTGGATATTTTTACAACGGGGTGCACATGTAGACACTTCTCTATGCACTCCATAGAGTGCAGGTCTGCCTTACAGATAGGTCCCTACACTTGATGCCATGCTTCTACGCATTATTTCCATCCTGATATTTTTACAACGGGGTGCACATGTAGACACTTCTCTAGGCACTCCATAGAGTGCAGGTCTGCCTTATAGATAGGTCCCTACACTTGATGCCATGCTTCTACCCATTATTTCCACCTGGATATTTTTACAACGGGGTGCACATGTAGACACTTCTCTATGCACTCCATAGAGTGCAGGTCTGCCTTACAGATAGGTCCCTACACTTGATGCCATGCTTCTACCCATTATTTCCATCCTGATATTTTTACAACGGGGTGCACATGTAGACACTTCTCTAGGCACTCCATAGAGTGCAGGTCTGCCTTATAGATAGGTCCCTACACTTGATGCCATGCTTCTACCCATTATTTCCACCTGGATATTTTTACAACGGGGTGCACATGTAGACACTTCTCTAGGCACTCCATAGAGTGCAGGTCTGCCTTACAGATAGGTCCCTACACTTGATGCCATGCTTCTACGCATTATTTCCATCCTGATATTTTTACAACGGGGTGCACATGTAGACACTTCTCTAGGCACTCCATAGAGTGCAGGTCTGCCTTATAGATAGGTCCCTACACTTGATGCCATGCTTCTACCCATTATTTCCATCCTGATATTTTTACAACGGGGTGCACATGTAGACACTTCTCTAGGCACTCCATAGAGTGCAGGTCTGCCTTACAGATAGATCCCTACACTTGATGCCATGCTCCTACCCATTATTTCCACCTGGATATTTTTACAACGGGGTGCACATGTAGACACTTCTCTATGCACTCCATAGAGTGCAGGTCTGCCTTACAGATAGGTCCCTACACTTGATGTCATGCTTCTACCCATTATTTCCACCCTGATATTTTTACAACGGGGTGCACATGTAGACACTTCTCTATGCACTCCATAGAGTGCAGGTCTGCCTTACAGATAGATCCCTACACTTGATGCCATGCTTCTATCCATTATTTCCACCCTGATATTTTTACAACGGGATGCACATGTAGACACTTCTCTATGCACTCCATAGAGTGCAGGTCTGCCTTACAGATAGATCCCTACACTTGATGCCATGCTTCTATCCATTATTTCCATCCTGATATTTTTACAACGGGATGCACATGTAGACACTTCTCTATGCACTCCATAGAGTGCAGGTCTGCCTTACAGATAGGTCCCTACACTTGATGCCATGCTTCTACGCATTATTTCCACCCTGATATTTTTACAACGGGATGCACATGTAGACACTTCTCTATGCACTCCATAGAGTGCAGGTCTGCCTTACAGATAGATCCCTACACTTGATGCCATGCTTCTATCCATTATTTCCATCCTGATATTTTTACAACGGGATGCACATGTAGACACTTCTCTATGCACTCCATAGAGTGCAGGTCTGCCTTACAGATAGGTCCCTACACTTGATGCCATGCTTCTACGCATTATTTCCACCCTGATATTTTTACAACGGGATGCACATGTAGACACTTCTCTATGCACTCCATAGAGTGCAGGTCTGCCTTACAGATAGATCCCTACACTTGATGCCATGCTTCTATCCATTATTTCCATCCTGATATTTTTACAACGGGATGCACATGTAGACACTTCTCTATGCACTCCATAGAGTGCAGGTCTGCCTTACAGATAGGTCCCTACACTTGATGCCATGCTTCTACGCATTATTTCCACCCTGATATTTTTACAACGGGGTGCACATGTAGACACTTCTCTATGCACTCCATAGAGTGCAGGTCTGCCTTACAGATAGATCCCTACACTTGATGCCATGCTTCTATCCATTATTTCCATCCTGATATTTTTACAACGGGATGCACATGTAGACACTTCTCTATGCACTCCATAGAGTGCAGGTCTGCCTTACAGATAGGTCCCTACACTTGATGCCATGCTTCTATCCATTATTTCCATCCTGATATTTTTACAACGGGGTGCACATGTAGACACTTCTCTATGCACTCCATAGAGTGCAGGTCTGCCTTACAGATAGGTCCCTACACTTGATGTCATGCTTCTACCCATTATTTCCATCCTGATATTTTTACAACGGGGTGCACATGTAGACACTTCTCTATGCACTCCATAGAGTGCAGGTCTGCCTTACAGATAGGTCCCTACACTTGATGTCATGCTTCTACCCATTATTTCCATCCTGATATTTTTACAACGGGGTGCACATGTAGACACTTCTCTATGCACTCCATAGAGTGCAGGTCTGCCTTACAGATAGGTCCCTACACTTGATGCCATGCTTCTACCCATTATTTCCACCTGGATATTTTTACAACGGGGTGCACATGTAGACACTTCTCTATGCACTCCATAGAGTGCAGGTCTGCCTCACAGATAGGTCCCTACACTTGATGCCATGCTTCTACGCATTATTTCCACCCTGATATTTTTACAACGGGGTGCACATGTAGACACTTCTCTATGCACTCCATAGAGTGCAGGTCTGCCTTACAGATAGGTCCCTACACTTGATGCCATGCTTCTACGCATTATTTCCACCCTGATATTTTTACAACGGAGTGCACATGTAGACACTTCTCTATGCACTCCATAGAGTGCAGGTCTGCCTTACAGATAGGTCCCTACACTTGATGCCATGCTTCTACGCATTATTTCCACCCTGATATTTTTACAACGGGGTGCACATGTAGACACTTCTCTATGCACTCCATAGAGTGCAGGTCTGCCTTACAGATAGGTCCCTACACTTGATGCCATGCTTCTACGCATTATTTCCACCCTGATATTTTTACAACGGGGTGCACATGTAGACACTTCTCTATGCACTCCATAGAGTGCAGGTCTGCCTACAGATAGGTCCCTACACTTGATGCCATGCTTCTACGCATTATTTCCACCTGGATATTTTTACAACGGGATGCACATGTAGACACTTCTCTATGCACTCCATAGAGTGCAGGTCTGCCTTACAGATAGATCCCTACACTTGATGCCATGCTTCTACCCATTATTTCCACCCTGATATTTTTACAACGGGGTGCACATGTAGACACTTCTCTATGCACTCCATAGAGTGCAGGTCTGCCTTACAGATAGGTCCCTACACTTGATGCCATGTTTCTACCCATTATTTCCACTCTTATTTTTACAACGGGATGCACATGTAGACACTTCTCTATGCACTCCATAGAGTGCAGGTCTGCCTTATAGATAGGTCCCTACACTTGATGCCATGCTTCTACCCATTATTTCCATCCTGATATTTTTACAACGGGGTGCACATGTAGACACTTCTCTATGCACTCCATAGAGTGCAGGTCTGCCTTACAGATAGATCCCTACACTTGATGCCATGCTTCTACCCATTATTTCCACCCTGATATTTTTACAACGGGGTGCACATGTAGACACTTCTCTAGGCACTCCATAGAGTGCAGGTCTGCCTTACAGATAGATCCCTACACTTGATGCCATGCTCCTACCCATTATTTCCACCTGGATATTTTTACAACGGGGTGCACATGTAGACACTTCTCTATGCACTCCATAGAGTGCAGGTCTGCCTTACAGATAGATCCCTACACTTGATGCCATGCTTCTACCCATTATTTCCACCCTGATATTTTTACAACGGGGTGCACATGTAGACACTTCTCTATGCACTCCATAGAGTGCAGGTCTGCCTTACAGATAGATCCCTACACTTGATGCCATGCTCCTACCCATTATTTCCACCTGGATATTTTTACAACGGGGTGCACATGTAGACACTTCTCTATGCACTCCATAGAGTGCAGGTCTGCCTTACAGATAGATCCCTACACTTGATGCCATGCTTCTACCCATTATTTCCACCCTGATATTTTTACAACGGGGTGCACATGTAGACACTTCTCTATGCACTCCATAGAGTGCAGGTCTGCCTTACAGATAGGTCCCTACACTTGATGCCATGTTTCTACCCATTATTTCCACTCTTATTTTTACAACGGGATGCACATGTAGACACTTCTCTATGCACTCCATAGAGTGCAGGTCTGCCTTACAGATAGATCCCTACACTTGATGCCATGCTTCTACCCATTATTTCCACCTGGATATTTTTACAACGGGGTGCACATGTAGACACTTCTCTATGCACTCCATAGAGTGCAGGTCTGCCTTACAGATAGATCCCTACACTTGATGCCATGCTTCTATCCATTATTTCCACCCTGATATTTTTACAACGGGGTGCACATGTAGACACTTCTCTATGCACTCCATAGAGTGCAGGTCTGCCTTACAGATAGATCCCTACACTTGATGCCATGCTTCTATCCATTATTTCCACCCTGATATTTTTACAACGGGGTGCACATGTAGACACTTCTCTATGCACTCCATAGAGTGCAGGTCTGCCTTACAGATAGATCCCTACACTTGATGCCATGCTTCTACCCATTATTTCCACCCTGATATTTTTACAACGGGGTGCACATGTAGACACTTCTCTATGCACTCCATAGAGTGCAGGTCTGCCTTACAGATAGGTCCCTACACTTGATGCCATGCTTCTATCCATTATTTCCACCCTGATATTTTTACAACGGGGTGCACATGTAGACACTTCTCTATGCACTCCATAGAGTGCAGGTCTGCCTTACAGATAGATCCCTACACTTGATGCCATGCTTCTATCCATTATTTCCACCCTGATATTTTTACAACGGGATGCACATGTAGACACTTCTCTATGCACTCCATAGAGTGCAGGTCTGCCTTACAGATAGGTCCCTACACTTGATGTCATGCTTCTACGCATTATTTCCACCCTGATATTTTTACAACGGGGTGCACATGTAGACACTTCTCTATGCACTCCATAGAGTGCAGGTCTGCCTTACAGATAGATCCCTACACTTGATGCCATGCTTCTACCCATTATTTCCACCCTGATATTTTTACAACGGGGTGCACATGTAGACACTTCTCTATGCACTCCATAGAGTGCAGGTCTGCCTTACAGATAGATCCCTACACTTGATGCCATGCTTCTACCCATTATTTCCATCCTGATATTTTTACAACGGGGTGCACATGTAGACACTTCTCTATGCACTCCATAGAGTGCAGGTCTGCCTTACAGATAGATCCCTACACTTGATGCCATGCTTCTACCCATTATTTCCACCTGGATATTTTTACAACGGGGTGCACATGTAGACACTTCTCTATGCACTCCATAGAGTGCAGGTCTGCCTTACAGATAGGTCCCTACACTTGATGCCATGCTTCTATCCATTATTTCCATCCTGATATTTTTACAACGGGGTGCACATGTAGACACTTCTCTATGCACTCCATAGAGTGCAGGTCTGCCTTACAGATAGATCCCTACACTTGATGCCATGCTTCTACCCATTATTTCCACCCTGATATTTTTACAACGGGGTGCACATGTAGACACTTCTCTATGCACTCCATAGAGTGCAGGTCTGCCTTACAGATAGGTCCCTACACTTGATGCCATGTTTCTACCCATTATTTCCACTCTTATTTTTACAACGGGATGCACATGTAGACACTTCTCTATGCACTCCATAGAGTGCAGGTCTGCCTTATAGATAGGTCCCTACACTTGATGCCATGCTTCTACCCATTATTTCCATCCTGATATTTTTACAACGGGGTGCACATGTAGACACTTCTCTATGCACTCCATAGAGTGCAGGTCTGCCTTACAGATAGGTCCCTACACTTGATGCCATGCTCCTACCCATTTTCCTACTCTGATTTTTACAACGAGGTGATACATGTAGATACTTCTATGTTCCCCCCTAGAGTGCAGATCCGTAGCTACACTTGATGGAATGCCCCTCCTAATTTTCTCTAACAGATTTTTACAAGGGGTTGACACATATACACACTACTTTATGTCCCTCTTGGACTCCAGTGATATTACAGAGGTTAACGTGGGTTAACCTGTAGACATGTTTGTATGACCCACATAGAGTGCAGTTCTATTACAGGGTTACGCCTCTACACTTAGTGCAATTGTCCCCCTATGTTCTCTGATTTTTTTCATAGGAGAAAGAAACATTTCTCTTAATAATTTTTATGAAAAACGTTTATGAAAAAGGTATGCAATACAATTCTTTTCATCCCATTTTGCTTAAAATAGGTGATTGAATATGATTTCAGAAAAAAATTGGTTTTATAAGTTATGTGGTAGAACAGCTGTTTTTTGTGCATATGGTATGTTATTTCATTTATATTACCTTGTGTCTGTATAAAATGTAACTAAAATAATTTTTTCTTTGTTGATCTAAGTAGGAATTAATCTTTTTTTAATTTTTCATATTACAGTATTTTCTAATAACAACGTTTTATGTGAAATATAAATGATTGACAAATAGTTTTTTAAACAATGTCTTCCTTTTTTTGTGTAAATAAATTTAAAATAAATAGGTACTTTTAAAACTACTAAATTTAAATATATATGTAATAATTACAAATTTTAAAAAACATAAGATTTTATTGCATAGAAAGTATGGTTTTTAAGCTATACTTTAGTCACTTAGTCAGTGTTAATTGATTTGTAATACGAAACATATTTATGCACTATATTAGAAACCAATTTTATATCTTAATAAAATTTAAACAGATTAATAGACTCGATTTTCAAGGTCATGAGTACTACTAGATTCATTTTTAATATTTCTACTAGTATTACTGCAACTCCGTAAAATCTTTCTCAACCAAATTAATTTTAATTTCTATAAATGAATAATGTATATATTAATATCACGGAACCAACCAATTTCTACAAAATTACATAGTAAACATTTTTGCAATTACTCTGTTCTTAAATTGCATAAAATTTTCCCAATAATGAAGTCTAAAAGTCTAGGTGGAACATTTGTATTTATATTGCTTTAAAACGCCTTTGAATCGAAATACAGTCACTAGAAAAAAAATTAATTGAATTATTATAAATTTTAAACAATAGAAATACATTTTAACTGAAAATGTAGGGCAAAACCCGATATTTTCATACACCTATATAAAAGTTTTATTAAGGGACTGGAGCCACAATGTCCACAGCCTCTATTGCTGGCACTGAACGTTCCATACGATAAAAATGCTTCCAAGCACTTTATTTGACCAAGAAACTATATTTTACGTCAGTATAAAAAGCAAGTGAATTTATATCAATTAATTGATTGGTTTTTGTTGTTTTTATAAAAAAATATAATATATGATTCTGTGAGTGTAGTGAAATAACATCTGTGAGGCAACTCTTAAGTTTAAATAGCTTCTAGAAATGAACCCGTAGTAGTTTGTAAAATTAATAATTGTATATCTTGTAGAGAGTAAAGTGTCTTTTAAGAGAAACAACATCTGTGAGGCAACTCTAAGTTTAAATAGCTTCTAGAAATGAACCCGTAGTAGTTTGTAAAATTAATAATACTATATCTTGTAGAGAGTAAAGTGTCTTTTAAGAGAAACAACATCTGTGAGGCAACTCTAAGTTTAAATAGCTTCTAGAAATGAACCCGTAGTAGTTTGTAAAATTAATAATTCTATATCTTGTAGAGAGTAAAGTGTCTTTTAAGAGAAACAACATCTGTGAGGCAACTCTAAGTTTAAATAGCTTCTAGAAATGAACCCGTAGTAGTTTGTAAAATTAATAATTCTATATCTTGTAGAGAATAAAGTGTCTTTTAAGAGAAATAATATCTGTGAGGTAACTCTAAGTTTAAATAGCTTCTAGAAATGAACCCGTAGTAGTTTGTAAAATTAATAATTCTATATCTTGTAGAGAGTAAAGTGTCTTTTAAGAGAAATAACATCTGTGAGGCAACTCTAAGTTTAAATAGCTTCTAGAAATGAACCCGTAGTAGTTTGTAAAATTAATAATTCTATATCTTGTAGAGAGTAAAGTGTCTTTTAAGAGAAACAACATCTGTGAGGCAACTCTAAGTTTAAATAGCTTCTAGAAATGAACCCGTAGTAGTTTGTAAAATTAATAATTCTATATCTTGTAGGGAGTAAAGTGTCTTTTAAGAGAAACAACATCTGTGAGGCAACCCTTAAGTTTAAATAGCTTGTAGAAATGAACCCGTAGTAGTTTGTAAAATTAATAATTCTATATCTTGTAGAGAGTAAAGTGTCTTTTAAGAGAAATAACATCTGTGAGGCAACTCTTAAGTTTAAAAAGCTTCTAGAAATGAACCCGTAGTAGTTTGTAAAATTAATAATTCTATATCTTGTAGAGAGTAAAGTGTCTTTTAAGAGAAACAGCATCTGTGAGGCAACTCTAAGTTTAAATAGCTTCTAGAAATGAACCCGTAGTAGTTTGTAAAATTAATAATTCTATATCTTGTAGAGAGTAAAGTGTCTTTTAAGTGAAATAACATCTGTGAGGCAACCCTTAAGTTTTAATAGTTTGTAGAAATGAACCCGTAGTAGTTTGTAAAATTAATAATTCTATATCTTGTAGAGAGTAAAGTGTCTTTTAAGAGAAACAACATCTGTGAGGCAACTCTAAGTTTAAATAGCTTCTAGAAATGAACCCGTAGTAGTTTGTAAAATTAATAATTGTATATCTTGTAGAGAGTAAAGTGTCTTTTAAGAGAAAAAACATCTGTGAGGCAACTCTAAGTTTAAATAGCTTTTAGAAATGAACCCGTAGTAGTTTGTAAAATCAATAATTCTATATCTTGTAGAGAGTAAAGTGTCTTTTAAGAGAAACAACATCTGTGAGGCAACTCTAAGTTTAAATAGCTTCTAGAAATGAACCCGTAGTAGTTTGTAAATTTAATAATTGTATATCTTGTAGAGAGTAAAGTGTCTTTTAAGAGAAACAACATCTGTGAGGCAACTCTAAGTTTAAATAGCTTGTAGAAATGAACTCGTAGTAGTTTGTAAAATTAATAATTGTATATCTTGTAGAGAGTAAAGTGTCTTTTAAGAGAAACAACATCTGTGAGGCAACTCTAAGTTTAAATAGCTTGTAGAAATGAACCCGTAGTAGTTTGTAAAATTAATAATTGTATATCTTGTAGAGAGTAAAGTGTCTTTTAAGAGAAACAACATCTGTGAGGCAACTCTAAGTTTAAATAGCTTCTAGAAATGAACCCGTAGTAGTTTGTAAAATTAATAATTCTATATCTTGTAGAGAGTAAAGTGTCTTTTAAGAGAAATAACATCTGTGAGGCAACTCTTAAGTTTAAATAGCTTCTAGAAATGAACCCGTAGTAGTTTGTAAAATTAATAATTCTATATCTTGTAGAGAGTAAAGTGTCTTTTAAGAGAAACAACATCTGTGAGGCAACTCTAAGTTTAAATAGCTTCTAGAAATGAAGCCGTAGTAGTTTGTAAAATTAATAATTCTATATCTTGTAGAGAGTAAAGTGTCTTTTAAGTGAAATAACATCTGTGAGGCAACCCTTAAGTTTTAATAGTTTGTAGAAATGAACACGTAGTAGTTTGTAAAATTATTAATTCTATATCTTGTAGAGTAAAGTGTCTTTTAAGAGAAACAACATCTGTGAGGCAACTCTAAGTTTAAATAGCTTCTAGAAATGAACCCGTAGTAATTTGTAAAATTAATAATTCTATATCTTGTAGAGAGTAAAGTGTCTTTTAAGTGAAATAACATCTGTGAGGCAACCCTTAAGTTTTAATAGTTTGTAGAAATGAACCCGTAGTAGTTTGTAAAATTAATAATTCTATATCTTGTAGAGTAAAGTGTCTTTTAAGAGAAACAACATCTGTGAGGCAACTCTAAGTTTAAATAGCTTCTAGAAATGAACCCGTAGTAGTTTGTAAAATTAATAATTCTATATCTTGTAGAGAGTAAAGTGTCTTTTAAGAGAAACAACATCTGTGAGGCAACTCTAAGTTTAAATAGCTTCTAGAAATGAACCCGTAGTAGTTTGTAAAATTAATAATTCTATATCTTGTAGGGAGTAAAGTGTCTTTTAAGAGAAACAACATCTGTGAGGCAACCCTTAAGTTTAAATAGCTTGTAGAAATGAACCCGTAGTAGTTTGTAAAATTAATAATTCTATATCTTGTAGAGAGTAAAGTGTCTTTTAAGAGAAATAACATCTGTGAGGCAACTCTTAAGTTTAAAAAGCTTCTAGAAATGAACCCGTAGTAGTTTGTAAAATTAATAATTCTATATCTTGTAGAGAGTAAAGTGTCTTTTAAGAGAAACAGCATCTGTGAGGCAACTCTAAGTTTAAATAGCTTCTAGAAATGAACCCGTAGTAGTTTGTAAAATTAATAATTCTATATCTTGTAGAGAGTAAAGTGTCTTTTAAGTGAAATAACATCTGTGAGGCAACCCTTAAGTTTTAATAGTTTGTAGAAATGAACCCGTAGTAGTTTGTAAAATTAATAATTCTATATCTTGTAGAGAGTAAAGTGTCTTTTAAGAGAAACAACATCTGTGAGGCAACTCTAAGTTTAAATAGCTTCTAGAAATGAACCCGTAGTAGTTTGTAAAATTAATAATTGTATATCTTGTAGAGAGTAAAGTGTCTTTTAAGAGAAAAAACATCTGTGAGGCAACTCTAAGTTTAAATAGCTTTTAGAAATGAACCCGTAGTAGTTTGTAAAATCAATAATTCTATATCTTGTAGAGAGTAAAGTGTCTTTTAAGAGAAACAACATCTGTGAGGCAACTCTAAGTTTAAATAGCTTCTGGAAATGAACCCGTAGTAGTTTGTAAAATTAATAATTCTATATCTTGTAGAGAGTAAAGTGTCTTTTAAGAGAAACAACATCTGTGAGGCAACTCTAAGTTTAAATAGCTTGTAGAAATGAACCCGTAGTAGTTTGTAAAATTAATAATTCTATATCTTGTAGAGAGTAAAGTGTCTTTTAAGAGAAACAACATCTGTGAGGCAACTCTAAGTTTAAATAGCTTGTAGAAATGAACCCGTAGTAGTTTGTAAAATTAATAATTGTATATCTTGTAGAGAGTAAAGTGTCTTTTAAGAGAAACAACATCTGTGAGGCAACTCTAAGTTTAAATAGCTTCTAGAAATGAACCCGTAGTAGTTTGTAAAATTAATAATTCTATATCTTGTAGAGAGTAAAGTGTCTTTTAAGAGAAATAACATCTGTGAGGCAACTCTTAAGTTTAAATAGCTTCTAGAAATGAACCCGTAGTAGTTTGTAAAATTAATAATTCTATATCTTGTAGAGAGTAAAGTGTCTTTTAAGAGAAACAACATCTGTGAGGCAACTCTAAGTTTAAATAGCTTCTAGAAATGAAGCCGTAGTAGTTTGTAAAATTAATAATTCTATATCTTGTAGAGAGTAAAGTGTCTTTTAAGTGAAATAACATCTGTGAGGCAACCCTTAAGTTTTAATAGTTTGTAGAAATGAACCCGTAGTAGTTTGTAAAATTAATAATTCTATATCTTGTAGAGTAAATTGTCTTTTAAGAGAAACAACATCTGTGAGGCAACTCTAAGTTTAAATAGCTTCTAGAAATGAACCCGTAGTAGTTTGTAAAATTAATAATTCTATATCTTGTAGAGAGTAAAGTGTCTTTTAAGAGAAATAACATCTGTGAGGCAACTCTTAAGTTTAAATAGCTTCTAGGAATGAACCCGTAGTAGCTTGTAAAATTAATAATTCTATATCTTGTAGAGAGTAAAGTGTCTTTTAAGAGAAACAACATCTGTGAGGCAACTCTAGGTTTAAATAGCTTCTAGAAATGAACCCGTAGTAGTTTGTAAAATTAATAATTGTATATCTTGTAGAGAGTAAAGTGTCTTTTAAGAGAAAAAACATCTGTGAGGCAACTCTAAGTTTAAATAGCTTTTAGAAATGAACCCGTAGTAGTTTGTAAAATCAATAATTCTATATCTTGTAGAGAGTAAAGTGTCTCTTAAGTGAAATAACATCTGTGAGGCAACTCTAAGTTTAAATAGCTTTTAGAAATGAACCCGTAGTAGTTTGTAAAATCAATAATTCTATATCTTGTAGAGAGTAAAGTGTCTTTTAAGAGAAATAACATCTGTGAGGCAACTCTAAGTTTAAATAGCTTTTAGAAATGAACCCGTAGTAGTTTGTAAAATCAATAATTCTATATCTTGTAGAGAGTAAAGTGTCTTTTAAGTGAAATAACATCTGTGAGGCAACTCTAAGTTTAAATAGCTTTTAGAAATGAACCCGTAGTAGTTTGTAAAATCAATAATTCTATATCTTGTAGAGAGTAAAGTGTCTTTTAAGAGAAATAACATCTGTGAGGCAACTCTTAAGTTTAAATAGCTTCTAGGAATGAACCCGTAGTAGCTTGTAAAATTAATAATTCTATATCTTGTAGAGAGTAAAGTGTCTTTTAAGAGAAACAACATCTGTGAGGCAATTCTAAGTTTAAATAGCTTCTAGAAATGAACCCGTAGTAGTTTGTAAAATTAATAATTCTGTATCTTATAGAGAGTAAAGTGTCTTTTAAGAGAAACAACATCTGTGAGGCAACTCTAAGTTTAAATAGCTTCTAGAAATGAACCCGTAGTAGTTTGTAAAATTAATAATTGTATATCTTGTAGAGAGTAAAGTGTCTTTTAAGAGAAACAACATCTGTGAGGCAACTCTAAGTTTAAATAGCTTGTAGAAATGAACCCGTAGTAGTTTGTAAAATTAATAATTCTATATCTTGTAGAGAGTAAAGTGTCTTTTAAGAGAAATAACATCTGTGAGGCAAATCTAAGTTTAAATAGCTTCTAGAAATGAACCCGTAGTAGTTTGTAAAATTAATAATTGTATATCTTGTAGAGAGTAAAGTGTCTTTTAAGAGAAACAACATCTGTGAGGCAACTCTAAGTTTAAATAGCTTCTAGAAATGAACCCGTAGTAGTTTGTAAAATTAATAATTGTATATCTTGTAGAGAGTAAAGTGTCTTTTAAGAGAAACAACATCTGTGAGGCAACTCTAAGTTTAAATAGCTTCTAGAAATGAACCCGTAGTAGTTTGTAAAATTAATAATTGTATATCTTGTAGAGAGTAAAGTGTCTTTTAAGAGAAAAAACATCTGTGAGGCAACTCTAAGTTTAAATAGCTTTTAGAAATGAACCCGTAGTAGTTTGTAAAATTAATAATTCTATATCTTGTAGAGAGTAAAGTGTCTTTTAAGAGAAATAACATCTGTGAGGCAACTCTTAAGTTTAAAAAGCTTCTAGAAATGAACCCGTAGTAGTTTGTAAAATTAATAATTCTATATCTTGTAGAGAGTAAAGTGTCTTTTAAGAGAAACAGCATCTGTGAGGCAACTCTAAGTTTAAATAGCTTCTAGAAATGAACCCGTAGTAGTTTGTAAAATTAATAATTCTATATCTTGTAGAGAGTAAAGTGTCTTTTAAGTGAAATAACATCTGTGAGGCAACCCTTAAGTTTTAATAGTTTGTAGAAATGAACCCGTAGTAGTTTGTAAAATTAATAATTCTATATCTTGTAGAGAGTAAAGTGTCTTTTAAGAGAAACAACATCTGTGAGACAACTCTAAGTTTAAATAGCTTCTAGAAATGAACCCGTAGTAGTTTGTAAAATTAATAATTGTATAACTTGTAGAGAGTAAAGTGTCTTTTAAGAGAAAAAACATCTGTGAGGCAACTCTAAGTTTAAATAGCTTTTAGAAATGAACCCGTAGTAGTTTGTAAAATCAATAATTCTATATCTTGTAGAGAGTAAAGTGTCTTTTAAGAGAAACAACATCTGTGAGGCAACTCTAAGTTTAAATAGCTTCTAGAAATGAACCCGTAGTAGTTTGTAAATTTAATAATTGTATATCTTGTAGAGAGTAAAGTGTCTTTTAAGAGAAACAACATCTGTGAGGCAACTCTAAGTTTAAATAGCTTGTAGAAATGAACCCGTAGTAGTTTGTAAAATTAATAATTGTATATCTTGTAGAGAGTAAAGTGTCTTTTAAGAGAAACAACATCTGTGAGGCAACTCTAAGTTTAAATAGCTTGTAGAAATGAACCCGTAGTAGTTTGTAAAATTAATAATTGTATATCTTGTAGAGAGTAAAGTGTCTTTTAAGAGAAACAACATCTGTGAGGCAACTCCAAGTTTAAATAGCTTCTAGAAATGAACCCGTAGTAGTTTGTAAAATTAATAATTCTATATCTTGTAGAGAGTAAAGTGTCTTTTAAGAGAAATAACATCTGTGAGGCAACTCTTAAGTTTAAATAGCTTCTAGAAATGAACCCGTAGTAGTTTGTAAAATTAATAATTCTATATCTTGTAGAGAGTAAAGTGTCTTTTAAGAGAAACAACATCTGTGAGGCAACTCTAAGTTTAAATAGCTTCTAGAAATGAAGCCGTAGTAGTTTGTAAAATTAATAATTCTATATCTTGTAGAGAGTAAAGTGTCTTTTAAGTGAAATAACATCTGTGAGGCAACCCTTAAGTTTTAATAGTTTGTAGAAATGAACACGTAGTAGTTTGTAAAATTAATAATTCTATATCTTGTAGAGTAAAGTGTCTTTTAAGAGAAACAACATCTGTGAGGCAACTCTAAGTTTAAATAGCTTCTAGAAATGAACCCGTAGTAATTTGTAAAATTAATAATTCTATATCTTGTAGAGAGTAAAGTGTCTTTTAAGTGAAATAACATCTGTGAGGCAACCCTTAAGTTTTAATAGTTTGTAGAAATGAACCCGTAGTAGTTTGTAAAATTAATAATTCTATATCTTGTAGAGTAAAGTGTCTTTTAAGAGAAACAACATCTGTGAGGCAACTCTAAGTTTAAATAGCTTCTAGAAATGAACCCGTAGTAGTTTGTAAAATTAATAATTCTATATCTTGTAGGGAGTAAAGTGTCTTTTAAGAGAAACAACATCTGTGAGGCAACCCTTAAGTTTAAATAGCTTGTAGAAATGAACCCGTAGTAGTTTGTAAAATTAATAATTCTATATCTTGTAGAGAGTAAAGTGTCTTTTAAGAGAAATAACATCTGTGAGGCAACTCTTAAGTTTAAAAAGCTTCTAGAAATGAACCCGTAGTAGTTTGTAAAATTAATAATTCTATATCTTGTAGAGAGTAAAGTTTCTTTTAAGAGAAACAGCATCTGTGAGGCAACTCTAAGTTTAAATAGCTTCTAGAAATGAACCCGTAGTAGTTTGTAAAATTAATAATTCTATATCTTGTAGAGAGTAAAGTGTCTTTTAAGTGAAATAACATCTGTGAGGCAACCCTTAAGTTTTAATAGTTTGTAGAAATGAACCCGTAGTAGTTTGTAAAATTAATAATTCTATATCTTGTAGAGAGTAAAGTGTCTTTTAAGAGAAACAACATCTGTGAGGCAACTCTAAGTTTAAATAGCTTCTAGAAATGAACCCGTAGTAGTTTGTAAAATTAATAATTGTATATCTTGTAGAGAGTAAAGTGTCTTTTAAGAGAAAAAACATCTGTGAGGCAACTCTAAGTTTAAATAGCTTTTAGAAATGAACCCGTAGTAGTTTGTAAAATCAATAATTCTATATCTTGTAGAGAGTAAAGTGTCTTTTAAGAGAAACAACATCTGTGAGGCAACTCTAAGTTTAAATAGCTTCTGGAAATGAACCCGTAGTAGTTTGTAAAATTAATAATTCTATATCTTGTAGAGAGTAAAGTGTCTTTTAAGAGAAACAACATCTGTGAGGCAACTCTAAGTTTAAATAGCTTGTAGAAATGAACCCGTAGTAGTTTGTAAAATTAATAATTGTATATCTTGTAGAGAGTAAAGTGTCTTTTAAGAGAAACAACATCTGTGAGGCAACTCTAAGTTTAAATAGCTTGTAGAAATGAACCCGTAGTAGTTTGTAAAATTAATAATTGTATATCTTGTAGAGAGTAAAGTGTCTTTTAAAAGAAACAACATCTGTGAGGCAACTCTTAAGTTTAAATAGCTTCTAGAAATGAACCCGTAGTAGTTTGTAAAATTAATAATTCTATATCTTGTAGAGAGTAAAGTGTCTTTTAAGAGAAACAACATCTGTGAGGCAACTCTAAGTTTAAATAGCTTCTAGAAATGAAGCCGTAGTAGTTTGTAAAATTAATAATTCTATATCTTGTAGAGAGTAAAGTGTCTTTTAAGTGAAATAACATCTGCGAGGCAACCCTTAAGTTTTAATAGTTTGTAGAAATGAACCCGTAGTAGTTTGTAAAATTAATAATTCTATATCTTGTAGAGTAAAGTGTCTTTTAAGAGAAACAACATCTGTGAGGCAACTCTAAGTTTAAATAGCTTCTAGAAATGAACCCGTAGTAGTTTGTAAAATTAATAATTCTATATCTTGTAGAGAGTAAAGTGTCTTTTAAGAGAAATAACATCTGTGAGGCAACTCTTAAGTTTAAATAGCTTCTAGGAATGAACCCGTAGTAACTTGTAAAATTAATAATTCTATATCTTGTAGAGAGTAAAGTGTCTTTTAAGAGAAACAACATCTGTGAGGCAACTCTAGGTTTAAATAGCTTCTAGAAATGAACCCGTAGTAGTTTGTAAAATTAATAATTGTATATCTTGTAGAGAGTAAAGTGTCTTTTAAGAGAAAAAACATCTGTGAGGCAACTCTAAGTTTAAATAGCTTTTAGAAATGAACCCGTAGTAGTTTGTAAAATCAATAATTCTATATCTTGTAGAGAGTAAAGTGTCTTTTAAGTGAAATAACATCTGTGAGGCAACTCTAAGTTTAAATAGCTTTTAGAAATGAACCCGTAGTAGTTTGTAAAATCAATAATTCTATATCTTGTAGAGAGTAAAGTGTCTTTTAAGAGAAATAACATCTGTGAGGCAACTCTAAGTTTAAATAGCTTTTAGAAATGAACCCGTAGTAGTTTGTAAAATCAATAATTCTATATCTTGTAGAGAGTAAAGTGTCTTTTAAGTGAAATAACATCTGTGAGGCAACTCTAAGTTTAAGTAGCTTTTAGAAATGAACCCGTAGTAGTTTGTAAAATCAATAATTCTATATCTTGTAGAGAGTAAAGTGTCTTTTAAGAGAAATAACATCTGTGAGGCAACTCTAAGTTTAAATAGCTTTTAGAAATGAACCCGTAGTAGTTTGTAAAATCAATAATTCTATATCTTGTAGAGAGTAAAGTGTCTTTTAAGTGAAATAACATCTGTGAGGCAACTCTAAGTTTAAATAGCTTTTAGAAATGAACCCGTAGTAGTTTGTAAAATCAATAATTCTATATCTTGTAGAGAGTAAAGTGTCTTTAAAGAGAAATAACATCTGTGAGGCAACTCTTAAGTTTAAATAGCTTCTAGGAATGAACCCGTAGTAGCTTGTAAAATTAATAATTCTATATCTTGTAGAGAGTAAAGTGTCTTTTAAGAGAAATAACATCTGTGAGGCAATTCTAAGTTTAAATAGCTTCTAGAAATGAACCCGTAGTAGTTTGTAAAATTAATAATTCTGTATCTTATAGAGAGTAAAGTGTCTTTTAAGAGAAACAACATCTGTGAGGCAACTCTAAGTTTAAATAGCTTCTAGAAATGAACCCGTAGTAGTTTGTAAAATTAATAATTGTATATCTTGTAGAGAGTAAAGTGTCTTTTAAGAGAAACAACATCTGTGAGGCAACTCTAAGTTTAAATAGCTTGTAGAAATGAACCCGTAGTAGTTTGTAAAATTAATAATTCTATATCTTGTAGAGAGTAAAGTGTCTTTTAAGAGAAATAACATCTGTGAGGCAAATCTAAGTTTAAATAGCTTCTAGAAATGAACCCGTAGTAGTTTGTAAAATTAATAATTGTATATCTTGTAGAGAGTAAAGTGTCTTTTAAGAGAAACAACATCTGTGAGGCAACTCTAAGTTTAAATAGCTTCTAGAAATGAACCCGTAGTAGTTTGTAAAATTAATAATTGTATATCTTGTAGAGAGTAAAGTGTCTTTTAAGAGAAACAACATCTGTGAGGCAACTCTAAGTTTAAATAGCTTCTAGAAATGAACCCGTAGTAGTTTGTAAAATTAATAATTGTATATCTTGTAGAGAGTAAAGTGTCTTTTAAGAGAAAAAACATCTGTGAGGCAACTCTAAGTTTAAATAGCTTTTAGAAATGAACCCGTAGTAGTTTGTAAAATTAATAATTCTATATCTTGTAGAGAGTAAAGTGTCTTTTAAGAGAAATAACATCTGTGAGGCAACTCTTAAGTTTAAAAAGCTTCTAGAAATGAACCCGTAGTAGTTTGTAAAATTAATAATTCTATATCTTGTAGAGAGTAAAGTGTCTTTTAAGAGAAACAGCATCTGTGAGGCAACTCTAAGTTTAAATAGCTTCTAGAAATGAACCCGTAGTAGTTTGTAAAATTAATAATTCTATATCTTGTAGAGAGTAAAGTGTCTTTTAAGTGAAATAACATCTGTGAGGCAACCCTTAAGTTTTAATAGTTTGTAGAAATGAACCCGTAGTAGTTTGTAAAATTAATAATTCTATATCTTGTAGAGAGTAAAGTGTCTTTTAAGAGAAACAACATCTGTGAGGCAACTCTAAGTTTAAATAGCTTCTAGAAATGAACCCGTAGTAGTTTGTAAAATTAATAATTGTATATCTTGTAGAGAGTAAAGTGTCTTTTAAGAGAAAAAACATCTGTGAGGCAACTCTAAGTTTAAATAGCTTTTAGAAATGAATCCGTAGTAGTTTGTAAAATCAATAATTCTATATCTTGTAGAGAGTAAAGTGTCTTTTAAGAGAAACAACATCTGTGAGGCAACTCTAAGTTTAAATAGCTTCTAGAAATGAACCCGTAGTAGTTTGTAAATTTAATAATTGTATATCTTGTAGAGAGTAAAGTGTCTTTTAAGAGAAACAACATCTGTGAGGCAACTCTAAGTTTAAATAGCTTGTAGAAATGAACCCGTAGTAGTTTGTAAAATTAATAATTGTATATCTTGTAGAGAGTAAAGTGTCTTTTAAGAGAAACAACATCTGTGAGGCAACTCTAAGTTTAAATAGCTTGTAGAAATGAACCCGTAGTAGTTTGTAAAATTAATAATTGTATATCTTGTAGAGAGTAAAGTGTCTTTTAAGAGAAACAACATCTGTGAGGCAACTCTTAAGTTTAAATAGCTTCTAGAAATGAACCCGTAGTAGTTTGTAAAATTAATAATTCTATATCTTGTAGAGAGTAAAGTGTCTTTTAAGAGAAACAACATCTGTGAGGCAACTCTAAGTTTAAATAGCTTCTAGAAATGAAGCCGTAGTAGTTTGTAAAATTAATAATTCTATATCTTGTAGAGAGTAAAGTGTCTTTTAAGTGAAATAACATCTGCGAGGCAACCCTTAAGTTTTAATAGTTTGTAGAAATGAACCCGTAGTAGTTTGTAAAATTAATAATTCTATATCTTGTAGAGTAAAGTGTCTTTTAAGAGAAACAACATCTGTGAGGCAACTCTAAGTTTAAATAGCTTCTAGAAATGAACCCGTAGTAGTTTGTAAAATTAATAATTCTATATCTTGTAGAGAGTAAAGTGTCTTTTAAGAGAAATAACATCTGTGAGGCAACTCTTAAGTTTAAATAGCTTCTAGGAATGAACCCGTAGTAACTTGTAAAATTAATAATTCTATATCTTGTAGAGAGTAAAGTGTCTTTTAAGAGAAACAACATCTGTGAGGCAACTCTAGGTTTAAATAGCTTCTAGAAATGAACCCGTAGTAGTTTGTAAAATTAATAATTGTATATCTTGTAGAGAGTAAAGTGTCTTTTAAGAGAAAAAACATCTGTGAGGCAACTCTAAGTTTAAATAGCTTTTAGAAATGAACCCGTAGTAGTTTGTAAAATCAATAATTCTATATCTTGTAGAGAGTAAAGTGTCTTTTAAGTGAAATAACATCTGTGAGGCAACTCTAAGTTTAAATAGCTTTTAGAAATGAACCCGTAGTAGTTTGTAAAATCAATAATTCTATATCTTGTAGAGAGTAAAGTGTCTTTTAAGAGAAATAACATCTGTGAGGCAACTCTAAGTTTAAATAGCTTTTAGAAATGAACCCGTAGTAGTTTGTAAAATCAATAATTCTATATCTTGTAGAGAGTAAAGTGTCTTTTAAGAGAAACAACATCTGTGAGGCAACTCTAAGTTTAAATAGCTTGTAGAAATGAACCCGTAGTAGTTTGTAAAATTAATAATTCTATATCTTGTAGAGAGTAAAGTGTCTTTTAAGAGAAATAACATCTGTGAGGCAACTCTAAGTTTAAATAGCTTCTAGAAATGAACCCGTAGTAGTTTGTAAAATTAATAATTGTATATCTTGTAGAGAGTAAAGTGTCTTTTAAGAGAAACAACATCTGTGAGGCAACTCTAAGTTTAAATAGCTTCTAGAAATGAACCCGTAGTAGTTTGTAAAATTAATAATTGTATATCTTGTAGAGAGTAAAGTGTCTTTTAAGAGAAACAACATCTGTGAGGCAACTCTAAGTTTAAATAGCTTCTAGAAATGAACCCGTAGTAGTTTGTAAAATTAATAATTGTATATCTTGTAGAGAGTAAAGTGTCTTTTAAGAGAAATAATATTAAAAAATATTTTAAAGTCAATTAATACATATGTACAAATAATTCATTTTAGTTACTTTTTATTAGATAATTACAATTAATATAAAAAAAGCAACAAAACCTATGCTTTAAAGGGTAGGGTGCAATTCCTACCCTGGTCAACAAAGAATAAAATTATGTGAGTTACTTTTTATTAAATAGTTACAGGTAATATGAAGAAAGTGATATAATGTATGCGTTAAAACAGCTGTTCTACCACATAACCTATAACATAAAATCAACTGTTTTATGAAATCATATGTTATCACTTATTTTAAGTAAATTAGGAAATAACTATATTGCACACTTTACCCATTTTGTTCCCATATAAAACTAAAATGAATTAATTATATTTAATTTAAAAATTAATATTTAAAAACTGTACTAACACCAATCGTCATCCACTAAAATTTTTAAAAAATGTATTTGAACTTGAGTGGCTGAATTAAAAGTATTTTATTAACGACTGAAAATTTGTACAAGATGGTGTGTGTATGTATATATAAGGAGGGTGTGTGTATGTATATATAAGGAGGGTGTGTGTATGTATATATAAGGAGGGTGTGTGTATGTATATATAAGGAGGGTGTGTGTATGTATATATAAGGAAGGTGTGTGTATGTATATATAAGGAGGGTGTGTGTATGTATATATAAGGAGGGTGGGTGTATGTATATATAAGGAGGGTGTGTGTATGTATATATAAGGAGGGTGTGTGTATGTATATATAAGGAGGGTGTGTGTATGTATATATAAGGAGGGTGTGTGTATGTATATATAAGAAGGGTGTGTGTATGTATATATAAGGAGGGTGTGTGCATGTATATATAAGGAGGGTGTGTGTATGTATATATAAGGAGGGTGTGTGTATGTATATATAAGGAGGGTGTGTGTATGTATATATAAGGAAGGTGTGTGTATGTATATATAAGGAGGGTGTGTGTATGTATGTATAAGGAGGGTGTGTGTATGTATATATAAGGAGGGTGTGTGTATGTATATATAAGGAGGGTGTGTGTATGTACATATAAGGAGGGTGTGTGTATGTATATATAAGGAGGGTGTGTGCATGTATATATAAGGAGGGTGTGTGTATGTATATATAATAAGGGTGTGTGTATGTATATATAAGGAGGGTGTGTGTATGTATATATAAGGAAGGTGTGTGTATGTATATATAAGGAGGGTGTGTATGTATATATAAGGAAGGTGTGTGTATGTATATATAAGGAGGGTGTGTGTATGTATGTATAAGGAGGGTGTGTGTATGTATATATAAGGAAGGTGTGTGTATGTATATATAAGGAGGGTGTGTGTATGTATATATAAGGAAGGTGTGTGTATGTATATATAAGGAGGGTGTGTGTATGTATATATAAGGAGGGTGTGTGTATGTATATATAAGGAGGGTGTGTGTATGTATATATAAGGAGGGTGTGTTTATGTATATATAAGGAGGGTGTGTGTATGTATATATAAGGAGGGTGTGTGTATGTATATATAAGGAGGGTGTGTGTATGTATATATAAGGAGGGTGTGTGTATGTTTATATAAGGAAGGTGTGTGTATGTATATATAAGGAGGGTGTGTGTATGTATATATAAGGAGGGTGTGTGTATGTATATATAAGGAGGGTGTGTGTATGTATATTTAAGGAGGGTGTGTGTATGTATATATAAGGAGGGTTGTGTATGTATATATAAGGAGTTTGTGTGTATGTATATTTAAGGAGGGTGTGTGTATGTATATATAAGCGGGTGTGTGTATGTATATATAAGGAGGGTGTGTGTATGTATATATAAGGAGGGTGTGTGTATGTATATATAAGGAGGGTGTGTGTATGTATATATAAGGAGGGTGTGTGTATGTATATATAAGGAGGGTGTGTGTATGTATATATAAGGAGGGTGTGTGTATGTATATATAAGGAGGGTGTGTGTATGTATATATAAGGAAGGTGTGTGCATGCATATATAAGGAGGGTGTGTATATGTATATATAAGGAGGGTGTGTGTATGTATATATAAGGAGGGTGTGTGTATGTATATATAAGGAGGGTGTGTGTATGTATATATAAGGAGGGTGTGTGTATGTATATATAAGGAGGGTGTGTGTATGTATATATAAGGAGGGTGTGTGTATGTATATATAAGGAGGGTGTGTGTATGTATATATAAGGAGGGTGTGTGTATGTATATATAAGGAGGGTGTGTGTATGTATATATAAGGAGGGTGTGTGTATGTATATATAAGGAAGGTATGTGTATGTATATATAAGGAGGGTGTGTGTATGTATATATAAGGAGGGTGTGTGTATGTATATATAAGGAGGGTGTGTGTATGTATATATAAGGAGGGTGTGTGTATGTATATATAAGGAAGGTGTGTGCATGTATATATAAGGAGGGTGTGTGTATGTATATATAAGGAGGGTGTGTGTATGTATATATAAGGAGGGTGTGTGTATGTATATATAAGGAGGGTGTGTGTATGTATATATAAGGAGGGTGTGTGTATGTATATATAAGGAGGGTGTGTGTATGTATATATAAGGAGGGTGTGTGTATGTATATATAAGGAGGGTGTGTGTATGTATATATAAGGAGGGTGTGTGTATGTATATATAAGGAGGGTGTGTGTATGTATATATAAGGAGGGTGTGTGTATGTATATATAAGGAGGGTGTGTGTATGTATATATAAGGAGGGTGTGTGTATGTATATATAAGGAGGGTGTGTGTATGTATATATAAGGAGGGTGTGTGTATGTATATATAAGGAGGGTGTGTGTATGTATATATAAGGAGGGTGTGTGTATGTATATATAAGGAGGGTGTGTGTATGTATATATAAGGAGGGTGTGTGTATGTATATATAAGGAGGGTGTGTGTATGTATATATAAGGAGGGTGTGTGTATGTATATATAAGGAGGGTGTGTGTATGTATATATAAGGAGGGTGTGTGTATGTATATATAAGGAGGGTGTGTGTATGTATATATAAGGAGGGTGTGTGTATGTATATATAAGGAGGGTGTGTGTATGTATATATAAGGAGGGTGTGTGTATGTATATATAAGGAGGGTGTGTGTATGTATATATAAGGAGGGTGTGTGTATGTATATATAAGGAGGGTGTGTGTATGTATATATAAGGAGGGTGTGTGTATGTATATATAAGGAGGGTGTGTGTATGTATATATAAGGAGGGTGTGTGTATGTATATATAAGGAGGGTGTGTGTATGTATATATAAGGAGGGTGTGTGTATGTATATATAAGGAGGGTGTGTGTATGTATATATAAGGAGGGTGTGTGTATGTATATATAAGGAGGGTGTGTGTATGTATATATAAGGAGGGTGTGTGTATGTATATATAAGGAGGGTGTGTGTATGTATATATAAGGAGGGTGTGTGTATGTATATATAAGGAGGGTGTGTGTATGTATATATAAGGAGGGTGTGTGTATGTATATATAAGGAGGGTGTGTGTATGTATATATAAGGAGGGTGTGTGTATGTATATATAAGGAGGGTGTGTGTATGTATATATAAGGAGGGTGTGTGTATGTATATATAAGGAGGGTGTGTGTATGTATATATAAGGAGGGTGTGTGTATGTATATATAAGGAGGGTGTGTGTATGTATATATAAGGAGGTGTGTGTATGTATATATAAGGAGGGTGTGTGTATGTATATATAAGGAGGGTGTGTGTATGTATATATAAGGAGGGTGTGTGTATGTATATATAAGGAGGGTGTGTGTATGTATATATAAGGAGGGTGTGTGTATGTATATATAAGGAGGGTGTGTGTATGTATATATAAGGAGGGTGTGTGTATGTATATATAAGGAGGGTGTGTGTATGTATATATAAGGAGGGTGTGTGTATGTATATATAAGGAGGGTGTGTGTATGTATATATAAGGAGGGTGTGTGTATGTATATATAAGGAGGGTGTGTGTATGTATATATAAGGAGGGTGTGTGTATGTATATATAAGGAAGGGTGTGTGTATGTATATATAAGGAGGGTGTGTGTATGTATATATAAGGAGGGTGTGTGTATGTATATATAAGGAGGGTGTGTGTATGTATATATAAGGAGGGTGTGTGTATGTATATATAAGGAGGGTGTGTGTATGTATATATAAGGAGGGTGTGTGTATGTATATATAAGGAGGGTGTGTGTATGTATATATAAGGAGGGTGTGTGTATGTATATATAAGGAGGGTGTGTGTATGTATATATAAGGAGGTGTGTGTATGTATATATAAGGAAGGTGTGTGTATGTATATATAAGGAGGGTGTGTGTATGTATATATAAGGAGGGTGTGTGTATGTATATATAAGGAGGGGTGTGTGTATGTATATATAAGGAGGGTGTGTGTATGTATATATAAAGAAGGTGTGTGTATGTATATATAAGGAGGTGTGTGTATGTATATATAAGGAGGGTGTGTGTATGTATATATAAGGAAGGGTGTGTGTATGTATATATAAGGAGGGTGTGTGTATGTATATATAAGAGAGGGTGTGTGTATGTATATATAAGGAGGGTGTGTGTATGTATATATAAGGAGGGTGTGTGTATGTATATATAAGGAGGGTGTGTGTATGTATATATAAGGAGAGGTGTGTGTATGTATATATAAGGAGGGTGTGTGTATGTATATATAAGGAGGGTGTGTGTATGTATATATAAGGAGGGTGTGTGTATGTATATATAAGGAAGGTGTGTGTATGTATATATAAGGAGGAGTGTGTATGTATATATAAGGAGGTGTGTGTATGTATATATAAGGAAGGTGTGTGTATGTATATATAAGGAGGGTGTGTGTATGTATATATAAGGAGGGTGTGTGTATGTATATATAAGAGAGGGTGTGTGTATGTATATATAAGGAGGGTGTGTGTATGTATATATAAGGAGGTGTGTGTATGTATTAAGGAGGTGTGTATGTATATATAAGGAGGGTGTGTGTATGTATATATAAGGAGGGTGTGTGTATGTATATATAAGGAGGGTGTGTGTATGTATATATAAGGAGGGTGTGTGTATGTATATATAAGGAGGGTGTGTGTATGTATATATAAGGAGGGTGTGTGTATGTATATATAAGGAGGGTGTGTGTATGTATATATAAGGAGGGTGTGTGTATGTATATATAAGGAGGGTGTGTGTATGTATATATAAGGAAGGGTGTGTGTATGTATATATAAGGAGGGTGTGTGTATGTATATATAAGGAGGTGTGTGTATGTATATATAAGGAGGTGTGTGTATGTATATATAAGGAGGGTGTGTATGTATATATAAGGAGGTGTGTGTATGTATATATAAGGAGGGTGTGTGTATGTATATATTAAGGAGGGTGTGTGTATGTATATATAAGGAGGGTGTGTGTATGTATATATAAGGAGGGTGTGTGTATGTATATATAAGGAGGTGTGTGTATGTATATATAAGGAGGTGTGTGTATGTATATATAAGGAGGGTGTGTGTATGTATATATAAGGAGGGTGTGTGTATGTATATATAAGGAGGGTGTGTGTATGTATATATAAGGAGGGTGTGTGTATGTATATATAAGGAGGGTGTGTGTATGTATATATAAGGAGGGTGTGTGTATGTATATATAAGGAGGAGTGTGTGTATGTATATATAAGGAGGGTGTGTGTATGTATATATAAGGAGGGTGTGTGTATGTATATATAAGGAGGGTGTGTGTATGTATATATAAGGAGGGTGTGTGTATGTATATATAAGGAGGGTGTGTATGTATATTAAGGAGGTGTGTGTATGTATATATAAGGAGGGTGTGTGTATGTATATATAAGGAGGGTGTGTGTATGTATATATAAGGAGGGTGTGTGTATGTATATATAAGGAAGGTGTGTGTATGTATATATAAGGAGGGTGTGTGTATGTATATATAAGGAGGGTGTGTGTATGTATATATAAGGAGGGTGTGTGTATGTATATATAAGGAGGGTGTGTGTATGTATATATAAGGAGGGTGTGTGTATGTATATATAAGGAGGGTGTGTGTATGTATATATTAAGGAGGGTGTGTGTATGTATATATAAGGAGGGTGTGTGTATGTATATATAAGGAGGGTGTGTGTATGTATATATAAGGAGGGTGTGTGTATGTATATATAAGGAGGGTGTGTGTATGTATATATAAGGAGGGTGTGTGTATGTATATATAAGGAGGGTGTGTGTATGTATATATAAGAGAGGGTGTGTGTATGTATATATAAGGAGGGTGTGTGTATGTATATATAAGGAGGGTGTGTGTATGTATATATAAGGAGGGTGTGTGTATGTATATATAAGGAGGGTGTGTGTATGTATATATAAGGAGGGTGTGTGTATGTATATATAAGGAGGGTGTGTGTATGTATATATAAGGAGGGTGTGTGTATGTATATATAAGGAGGGTGTGTGTATGTATATATAAGGAGGGTGTGTGTATGTATATATAAGGAGGGTGTGTGTATGTATATATAAGGAGGGTGTGTGTATGTATATAAGGAGGGTGTGTGTATGTATATATAAGGAGGGTGTGTATGTAAGAGTGTATGTATATAAGGAGGGTGTGTGTATGTATATATAAGGAGGTGTGTGTATGTATATATAGAGGGTGTATGTATATATAAGGAGGGTGTGTGTATGTATATATAAGGAGGGCTGTGTGTATGTATATATAAGGAGGGTGTGTGTATGTATATATAAGGAGGGTGTGTGTATGTATATATAAGGAGGGTGTGTGTATGTATATATAAGGAGGGTGTGTGTATGTATATATAAGGAGGGTGTGTGTATGTATATATAAGGAGGGTGTGTGTATGTATATATAAGGAGGGTGTGTGTATGTATATATAAGGAGGGTGTGTGTATGTATATATAAGGAGGGTGTGTGTATGTATAAGGAGGAGTGTGTATGTATATATAAGGAGGAGGGTGTGTGTATGTATATATAAGGAGGGTGTGTGTATGTATATATAAGGAGGGTGTGTGTATGTATATATAGGAGGGTGTGTGTATGTATATATAAGGAGGGTGTGTGTATGTATATATAAGGAGGGTGTGTGTATGTATATATAAGGAGGGTGTGTGTATGTATATATAAGGAGGGTGTGTGTATGTATATATAAGGAGGGTGTGTGTATGTATATATATAAGGAGGGTGTGCTGTATGTATATATAAGGAGGGTGTGTATGTATATATAAGGAGGGTGTGTGTATGTATATATAAGGAGGGTGTGTGTATGTATATATAAGGAGGGTGTGTGTATGTATATATAAGGAGGGTGTGTGTATGTATATATAAGGAGGGTGTGTGTATGTATATAAGGAGGTGTGTGTATGTATATATAAGGAGGGTGTGTGTATGTATATAAGGAGGGTGTGTGTATGTATATATAAGGAGGGTGTGTGTATGTATATATAAGGAGGTGTGTGTATGTATATATAAGAGGTGTGTGTATGTATATATAAGGAGGTGTGTATGTATATATAAGGAGGGTGTGTGTATGTATATATAAGAGAGGGTGTGTGTATGTTATATATAAGGAGGGTGTGTCGTATGTATATATAAGGAGGGTGTGTGATGTATAGATAGAGAAGGGTGTGGTATGTATATAGTGGGGGTGTGTGTCTGTATATATAAGGAGGGAGGTGTGTGTATAATATAGAGGCGGTGTGTGTATGTATATAGGAGGTGTGTGTATGTATATATAAGGAGGGTGTGTGTATGTATATATAAGGGAGGGGTGTGTCGTTGGGTGTGATTGTATTAAGGAGGGTGTGTGTATGTATATATAAGGAGGGTGTGTATAAGGGCGGGTGGTTGTGTATGTAGGAGGGGTGTGTGATTGTTATATATAAGGAGGGTGTGTGATGTTATGGGGGTGGTGTAGATATGTAGGGGGTGGTGTATGGTATATAGGTAGGGTGTGTGTCTGTATATTAAGGAGGGTGTGTGTATGTGTATAGGAGTAGGTGTGTGTATGTAGATTAAGGGGGGTGTGTAGTATATAAGGAGGGTGTGTGTGTATGTATATATAAGGAGGGTGTGATGTAGGGGTGTATGTATATATAAGGAGGTTGAGGGTGTGTGTATGATATATAGTAGGAGGGTGTGTGTATGTATAATAAAGGAGGGGTGTGTATGTATATAGGTAGAGGTGTGGTGTATGTATAGTATAAAGGAGAGGTGTGTGTATGTATATATAAGGAGGGTGTGTGTATGTATATATAAGGAGAGTGTGTGTATGTATATATAAGGAGGGTGTGGTTATGGTATGTATATATAAGGAGGGTGTGTGTATGTATATATAAGGAGGGTGTGTGTATGTATATATAAGGAGGGTGTGTGTATGTATATATTAAGGAGGAGGTGTGTGTATGTATATATAAGGAGAGGTGTGTGTATGTATATATAAGGAGGGGTGTGTATGTATATATAAGGAGGGGGTTATGTTTATAGGAGGGGTGTGTATGTATATATAAGGAGGGTGTGTGATGTATATATAAAGGAAGGTGTGTATGTATAGTATAAGAGGGTGTGTGTATGTATATATAAGGAGGGTGTGTGTATGTATATATAAGGAAGGGTGTGTATGTATATATAAAGGAGGTGTGTGTATGTATATATAAGGAGGGTGTGTGTATGTATATATAAGGAGGGTGTGTGTATGTATATATAAGGAGGGTGTGTGTATGTATATATAAAGGAGGGTGTGTGTATGTATATATAAGGAGGGTGTGTGTATGTATTATAAGAGAGGGTGTGTGTATGTATATATAGATGGGAGAGAGATGGATGTGTGTATGTATATAAGGAGGTGTGTGTAGTATATATAAGGAAGGGTGTGTGTATGTATATATAGAAGGAGGGTGTGTAGTATTAGATGTTATATTATAAGGAGGGTGTGTGTATGTATATATAAGGAGGGTGTGTGTATGTATATATAAGGAAGG